>RHLP01000047.1:0-128448 GCA_003719405.1 Aspergillus incahuasiensis
GTATAGGGGAAAGGCAGGGCCCGGAAAACGCATAAATACCCCCTTCTTCTCCCCCCATCAGTCTCCTTCTTCTCTCCATCCGCTATCATCCTCACTCTTCTACTTCAAAGCTCATTACAATCTTTTGCTCACGCAAACCCCCCCCCCCCCCAAACCAAATCAAAATGTCTCCCGTTGAGTACGCTCCCGTCTCCAAGGGTATGTCTTCGACTCTCCTCTCCAGCTCCTTCTTGCACATATCTCAACAGGAACAGTCTCCAGTCCCTTCTCTACTCGATCTCTCCTTCTTCCCCTGCTCAATACTGACATGACTCTCTCCAGCCTCCCCCGGCGCCGGCTGCGTGGTTATGTAAATAACCCCCCGGAAACCGACGCTCGCAACCCCAGATCCGCCCTTAGCCAACCACAAACCACCAGCACTTCCACCACAATGACCTTGCTTGCCTTTGCCTGAGAGCATCATTGTCCGCTCTCTAACCGCATCCTCCAAAAACATGACACGCGAGTCCGTCCAAGTTACGCTTGACCGAGAACGAACAAAAAAAACGAACAAAAACCCCCCCAAAAAACACAACATATATATAGCTTCCTTCTTATCTCTTCTTCTCCGAGGATGATATGATCGACCGCACACTCTCTTAAAACGAAATACCGAAACGCAAGCCATCCTTCCGCCTGCTTCGATGCCCGCCTGTCCGCCGTTTCGCCTGGTCCGCCGTTTCGCCTGGTCCGCACGGTGTCTCGGAAAGCAACATAACCTCTTCACAACTACCTCTCTATCCTACCTCTTAGACACTGCGATTGGAGACTCAACTCAACTCGACTTTGCTTTACGCTTACGATGGGAATGCTGGTGGTGGGTGCGACCTGGGGCGTCATGTTGTCTTCTCTCTCTACTTTCTCTTCTTTTGTTAGCTCTTTTGCTTGTTAGGATAGGTTTGGTTCGATGGAATGGATTAGTTCTCCTTGCGACTTTGGTGCCTCTCTTATCTTCTCGTAGTGCTTTAGCTTTCTGTGTTTTCTCGTAGGCACCATCGACTTTTCTGGGAACCATTGGAATGGTTGGTCCCTTCCTCTACTTCAGGGCGCCGAGCCTGGTATAGTTGGTTGATTGGGGGGTTGGCTTGTATCCCAGGCTCGGCTACGGAGTAGTCTAATACGGATAAAAAGGAAGGGCAATGAGACCCTAGGTGAAGACGTGGATTGGCGTAGCGAGGGCGCCAGGTTAGGGTGAGTTGAAAGATAAGTAGGTAGATATAGATGTAAAGGGGAGGCACTTATATGTTAGGGAAAGCAACAGCGAAGTGCTGTACATCATGGTTAGGAGAGCCTAGGGCCCGGGGGCTTAGCCTACCGTGCATTCTAGAGTGTCACCACGATATTAGCGGAATGCCACCCGGGGTCTCAGGCCAGGAGCCCTGCCAATATAATGTACGCTTACACACACGGAGTGGGTACCTAGGAATTCTAGGCTTGAGGAGCGCAAGTTTAACCCGGTGGCTGGGTTGAGCGGTTTGCGCTGCCCTAACTGTCTGAGTACATACTGACCGACGCTCGCTGGGCCGCGAAATCAGCCACAAACGTTCAGGCGCGCAATTCTCGTTCTGGGGGGGCCCAGTTTGTTAAAGTATGAACGAAGCGACCAGCACGTTTTTCAGCAACATGAAAGCAGTCTGATAGGATGGATATCAAGCATTGAAGCCACAACGAAGACACTAAAATACTATATGTACGTAGTCTTGATTCATCTGATCATACATGGAGTACTCCGTGTTCATAACAATGCTGTAAGCATATATGTAACGGTAGCCATTAGCTACGCAACAGACGTCTCCTTGCGGATTGCATCCACCCGCGCAATGTCATCGGCACTGGGCTCCTGCAATTCTGCGTCCCCTAGGACAAAGACTTCGCTAATGGCATCCTCGACCTGTTCGACGATGTGTAGAATCAGGTTGATAGATCGTGCGGTCCCGATCTTCACCATATCGTCGCCCACCGAGCTCTCAATCTTTCCATCTCCGCCGTTTTCCGTCAGATCGGCTTTGAATGCGCCGCAGATGGACTTCACTGGCTCCAGAAATCGATTGCGGAAGAATACATACGTCTTCTCTAGTTGTAGTTGGCTGCGCAGTTGGGTCGAAGATATTATGATGTAATACAGGTTCAGCGCCGAATGGATCGAAGGACTTAGTTTCTGGGTGAACCGGACCCATGATGTGACGAGGTCGGCGGACATATCGAGGTCCAGGGCGGGAGAAGCGAAGATGAGAGGAAATAGGACGGAGAAGTAGTGAGGGTCGATGAAAATGCTTGGCTTGGGGTTGGGGGGTTCTTCCGCTGCTTCCAGAATCTCATCCTTAAGCCAATCAATTGCCCTGTCTTTAATGATTCCGCAGTACTTGTGCTCCAACACCTTTCTGATTACCTGGAAGCGGGCGACTTGGGAAGGGTTTTCATGAATGACCACACCGGGGATTCTCCGGACTGTGGTGTAAGTTTGGCGAACAGTACAGGCTGTCAATGCAATGACAAAGTCGGTAAACTCGCTCCCAGTCGATGGTGCTGAGACTGAGCCTTGCAGAGATAGGGCGGCTAATGCAAGCAGAGAATCCAGCAGCACGTGCGGCTGCTCGAACGCGACCTCGTCTAGAGTGCAGAATCTGCCAACAAAGTTGTCAAAAATCCGTGCGAGATCGGGGTAGACCTTGATTGGGGAAGTTTTTGAAGCCCTTCCGGAGGAAAATAGCTTTCCACCCGCTGCTCGAGCGGCAAGAAGAAGCAACGATCCATGTCTCTCGAGGGGAATATCTTCTGCTTTCTTCGGGTGTTCTTCAAAGTCCAATGGCGGCGGCTGCGTTTCGGGAGCTTGCGTCACAACTGTCAGCAGCTCTTCGTCGGTCAAGCCCAAATCTAGGGATAGTGCCTAGTCTAGTCAGTATAATAGCTAACCAAAGGCGGGGAGCAACGAACAGTAATCTTAGCAATGATGCTATCCCTCTCTCCCAACTGCTTGTTATTCATATAGACATTAGTTGGTGATGCGGTTCCCGGCATTCTTGATTCAGGATAAAGCTTTTCTTGCACTCGAACAGCCCAAGACATTCCCGGGTCCATGGGACCAGAGCAGCTCAAGAGATACGACTTGAGAAGCTCAATCAACCCAAACTGTAGAAATCTTCCAACCAATGCACTTTCTTCGTTGCCAGTCGGGCTGGGTGAGCTGACCTCAGCTTCAGGATCCGGGGCAGACGCTTCGGCGACGCGGAGAACAGTGGAATCACTGGGAGCCCTGGGCGGTGGCGGGGGTCGTTTCGTGGGAGACACGTCTCTAAGGAACTCAAGTAGGGCGATTGTGGTCTCATTTGTTGGCATCGAGGTGTATGCCTCCAGGACTGCCTGGAGCGAAGTTGCAAGGAACCGGCTGGGAGCTTTGGTCTGTATACGGGAATGGAGAGTTGAAAGCATCGCAACGAGGGTGTTGAATTTGAGGACGTGCAGAGGAACTGCCCGATTTGACGCATTGGGCTCGTCTTCGTCGAGCTTGACACCCTTGAGCTCTGTCTCTAGCTGCTTATCTGAATCCTCTTCATCGTCTTCCGCAGGGTGTAGCTGCATAAGAGCCTCGGACACTCGTATGATGACTTCTCTGGGATTTCCGAGTCGTGCAACATCCTTCAGACACTCTTGAGACTCTGGGAGCATGGGAAGAAGAATCTTCACCAAGTCCCAGCCAATGTTCGTTGTGAGGACCTCATCTTGGAGGAGTTTGTGCAACGTCGGCAGGCGGGCGGGGGTTAGCTGGTACTCCAGCAAAGTGAGGTAGGTGAGGTAGTCAGTGGCCGGAGGAAGAGCCTTGATGAGAGGGTCTTCTCCAGCCATTGAAATGGACTGATTAACCGACGACATTGAAGACGATATGAAGGCTGCGGGGGAAGAAGAAGAAGAAGGGTCCCCCGCCGTTAGAGCTGCGTAAGCTCCGAACAGCTTGGCTTGGCGGCTAACAGCGGGGCACGCATGACATCACTGGCGGCCCAGGTACTATCTTATCTCTCTCTCTCTCTCTTTCTCAATCATAAGATAACAGTCCAGCTCCTTTCTATCTTTTTTACGATTGCGACGAGGCCGTGACCTTTCAACGGGCCACAATGCGGACATCAGTGAGAAAGCAGAAGAATATCCCGATGTTATCTTTGATTTGAAGATCGCACTCCTACAGGGAGCCTTGATCTCCCTTGGGCTGACTGGCAAGGCCTCCAATTCTCCTAATGCTGTTCATAGCCACCCTTCTTCCTTTTCTGTCGACGAAGTGCATTCGAAGCGCCCTCTTTTGTTATTTGCGTGCGGTATCACATAGTGAAGACATACGCGTCGCAAAATATTCGGGTTGAAGACACTTGTAGGGTTCCGAACATTCGCCGATTGACCCGAAGAGCGGCCAAAAATCGGTAGATGCTGCTTAAGCTAGAAGGAGTTCGAAATAGCGCTCTGGACAGACTGGGATCGATACCTATTGGCAACTATCTAGCTCCGTGGACATGGCCTCGTTATCAACGAGCAGCTGACGTGTTGTTGCCGCCAAATTATTGCCACTATTCCCGACCAACAGCGAGGAAGGTATGCACTCGTTTGTTTATACCACTAGGATGGATGGATTTAATCCGTGTTTTCGGAAATCCGGCTAGACTACGGAGTACGGTACGAAATACCTAAGGCTGAAGAGCCAAGGCTCGAGGATTCGACGGGAACCTTATTCATAGTTTCATACCCATGCTGAATGATGATTAGAAATCTGATCATCGGAGCCAATTCAGTCAATAGGAGTTCGAGCTAGGCTCGTACCTACCCGATTCCAGTCGGCACTCTGCAGGAAGCCGAGCTAAAAATGTGCTACAGAGCACAGAGTCTACAGAATCCGACACCGTCTTTCCTGTCCAGCAAGACTGCGCGCATATTTTCACCTTTTGTTCAGCCTTATCTACCAACCGCCTGGTTCGCCAAAGCCTCTCGATGCCTGCGGGAGTTGCCGGTCGAGCCGAGTGGACGCGATATTGGACGCCGTTTGCGGCTGATCATTGGGTCACCATATGGGTACCGGAACGAAAATCATGAAATGGATGCGATCAATCAAGAAACCTTGGGCAAGCGGAGAGTTTTCGCGCATGGATCCATATTCAAGGCTTTAGTCCTTGCGACTATTCCCTGAAAAGGCAAATCCGCCTCACGATCCGGTCGATGCTTGATTTTCACGGGTGTCTTCCTCAATCCGCGCCCTACCGGTTTTCCGTGCTCCCTGACCATTATTTACCTTCACTTTCCCCCTCGCCCATCACTTTGTCTGACCATTCGATTATTGCGTTGTGGTGTTCTTGTATATTAGAGCCGTCTATTCTCTGCTCATTAGCTTCAGTTTTGCTTCATTGGACTCATTATTGATATACAACAGACTGTTGATCCATACTTCCGGAGCCTCCGGCTTGCGCCTGTCTGCAACTTTTTGCGGCCTTCCCAGCAGTTCTCCGATCATTAAAGCTGCAGGTTAACCCTGCATCACTCAAAGAACGCAATCGCGCATCTTTTATTCTGTTTGCCCCGGCAACATAGCCCCTTGCGACACGCCTCAGTCATTGACCTCCGCTCGCGCCAGACCGAAGGGTGGAAGTATACTGAGCCAAGTAGTCGGCTAGGGAACGAGAAGGGTCCTCGGAAACTAGCGATTAATTGGAAGGTGCGACCTTCAATCCAACGCGGAAATGGCAACCGAGACGCAGACCTTCTACACACCCGCGACCTCGACCCATATCTCGTCGCATGGCTCGGCCGCAGTTGATGAGTTGATCAGCAAATATTCTTCTACCATGGCTACGGCAACCTCACCCTCGAGCAACCATGCGATTGGCAGAGCCCAGCGCAACATCATCCAGCGAGCTATCGACCGTGTCCGCCTGGAGTATTATCGGTACGAGGTTACTTACGGCCTTTATGTCATGACCCCGAGCGAGAAACTTGTCGCAAACACATTTGTCCTCGTGTTCCTCGCCCTCCTCCTCTGGGCGACGCTCGTCTACTTCCCGGCCCTACTCTACCAGAAGCTGTCGCGCCTGGTATGGCTGTTAACCGGCCAGAGTGGTGCAGAAATGGGAGCTGCGCTGGGAATTCTAGATGCACATCCTGCTTCCATACAACCGTTTGTATCCGAAAAAGCAGCGCTGTCTTGATTCGGCCCAGTACATGATCCTCTACTCATTTTGATATCTGAACACTTTTGACTTTCCATTTTGTCTCGATTCCCCCTTTTGGTGAACCTTTTGGGTAAAGGGCTTAGCATTGAAGGTAACTTGGTCCTCATTCTTGATTTCCGTCAAGAGGCGCCGCTAACTGTCTCTCTCTCACAGCACCTCTATCACTCTTTCCAGTTTGGAGTTTGGCGCTATTGGATTTCCTTTACTACTCGCATGACGAAACGAACTCGGCAGACCTTAATGACTTGATGGAGGGCCGGCTCATACAGCGACAACGACTACGGAATGTAATGAAAGATGATGCGTCCTCGAACTCGAATGGCCTTGGTGATGCAGTCGCCCACCCGCGGACATAGATTTCCGTTTCCTCTATAATTTCCCCTTTCGCTTTTTGAGTTGTAGTATTTTGGATTCAACAGCGTTATGACGGCAATTCTTGGTATTCTTGCATTGTCTACACTCTTCTTCAATGTATAGATCCAGATCCGCATTTTGGTTGGGCGGTGGTTATTGCTATAGATCAAGTGTCGCGTACAGGTCTAATAATGTTTAATTATAAAGATGAACATCACTCTGACAACAGACAAAAATGTACTGCAATATCGGTAGATATACGAGCTATAGTTCGTAATGCTGTGGTTAGCCAAGCCCAAGCGTGACTGTTCGAGCCTCAGCCACGACCCGATAAAAATAAATTAAAAAGCGATGGATGACAGCATCAGCCACGGCAAGCTCAGGCTGCTCAGCCTACTTGGCTGCGAAGATCATCAGCTCCACGACTGCAGAATCCACCTGTTTACCGGCGTGACAGTGTTGGGTCGAAAGCGCAGTGCTACTCGGTCTATCAGTGGCTGATCAGAAGCCAACGAAGATGCTGACGAAGCTTGCTCGATCGGCCCCCCAAAAATAGTGGACTGCAATACAACTGCCTAACAGCTTAAACGCGCAACCACCAGTCTTTTTCTCTATTTCAATCGCCTTTTGATCTCTCGCTTAATTTCTCTACATCTCGGCTATCGTTTCTCTACTTGAAACCAACTCTTCAATCCTTTCCTGCGTGATCAGTCACCACGCTCTGGGTGTGCCTCTCGTTTGTCTGGTTCAGGTCCCATTCCAGCCTCGGAAGTTGATTATTCCCCCTGGCCGTTCTTCTGATCGCGCCCGCGAGGCATCTGCCAGCCGATAAAAGAAGCGAAATATCCTTTGTTATTTCTGATACGTCAGGCTTGGCTGGTTATCCTTTGTTCGCAGACAAACCCATCCCTTGCCGCTACACTCCCACAATCCGTCACGATGGCCGCCCAAGGCTACTACAACGGCGCGCACAGCAGCCCGCCTGCATATGAACAACACGATCATACTCCAGATCGAGTCAACACCGTATCGCCGCGGCCGGGCCCGAATCCGGTAACATATGACCATAATAACGCTCCTTACTACCAAACGGACGATCCTCACGACCCCCATAACCTTCGCTACAGTCAACAATCAATCGGTTCGGAGAATGGAGCGTATGTTGCAGGGGGGAGAATAAACGAGCACGATCAATACGCAGAGAACATTCCGCTCAAGTCAGCGAACCCTTATGATAACGGTCATCCTGCTTACGACAACGGGCACCCCCCTCAGCCTTGGATGCAGCAACCAACACATTATGCGCCGGATCCTGGCATGATGGAGCCGCAAGCTCCCCGGCGCGAGAAGGAGAAGAAAGGGTTCTTCCAGAAGAAGATCGCCTACGTTACGTATATCTTGACGATCGCTCAGGTCATAGTCTTTATTGTTGAGTTGGTGAGGATGGGTAAGTTGCTCAAAAAAGACCGACAGGCCAATGCTGATTGATAAATTAGGCCAACTAACCGGAAGCCCGATTCAAACGAAACCCTCCTTTAACCCGATGGTTGGCCCCTCCGCATACCTCCAGATCAACATGGGTGCAAGATATACCCCATGCATGAAGAATGTCCCCGGGGTGCAGAATGCTACGCAACAAGTCCTCTTTCCCTGCCCGAATTCTACAACCTCGGACTCGGATTGTTCCTTGTCCGAACTCTGCGGATTTGATGGAGTTCCGAACCCAACCCCTGGCGGCTCACTCGACGACAGGCCTGAGCCAGATCAGTGGTTTCGCTTTATCATACCTATGTTCTTGCATAGTGGATTCGTTCATATCGGCTTCAACTTGCTAGTCCAGATGACGATGGGTGCGGATATGGAACGGATGATTGGTTGGTGGCGCTATGGCTTGGTTTACGTGTCCAGCGGTATCTGGGGATTTGTTCTTGGAGGCAATTATGCCGGTCAAGGTGAAGCATCGTGTGGTTGTTCCGGTGCGCTGTTCGGCATTCTTGCGCTGTTCGTTTTGGACCTTCTCTACGGGTGGAAGGATCGGCAGAACCCTTGGGTTGAGTTGATTATCATGATTCTTGGTATTGCCGTCTCGTTCGTGCTCGGCCTGCTCCCAGGATTGGATAACTTTTCTCATCTTGGCGGTTTTACTATGGGCCTGGCCCTTGGGCTCTGTGTCATGAGGTCTCCAAATGCTCTCCGTGAGCGAATCGGGCTTGCGCGCAGCCCTTACGTCGCCATGAGCGGCGGCGTTGCGGTAGAGAATACCGAGCCTGACGCGAACCGCAAAACGTCAAGCGGTTCAAAGTTCGACAAACTTGGAAAGTTCAGCCCGAAGGCATTCTTTGCCGGCCGAAAGCCTCTATGGTGGGCTTGGTGGCTGGTCCGTCTGGGTGCTTTGGTCGCTGTTCTTGTTGGCTTCATCCTTCTTATCGTGGACTTTTATAAGTACCCGAGTTCAAACTGCTCTTGGTGCTACAGGCTCAGTTGTCTGGTTAGTTTCCAATCCTTACATCTTTAAAAACTTTTTGCTAACACTTTCTTATAGCCTGTCAACGGTTGGTGTGACCAGGGGAACCTGTTCTCGAGCTAAACGCCTGTACTTCATTGGCTTTATATCCTCCCTTGTCGTTTCTGACACAGCCAAACTATATTATTTCAAGAGATCTACGTATATCGGTCTAGTACCGTATATCTTGCATGACACTTATATATCCCGGGCGTTCGAAGGGTCGGTTATGTTTTGCAGTTTGTTTTTGGGTCCGCGATTTTCTATACAGTCATCTTATCATATGAGATAACATAGCCTTGGCTCAACCAGGGATCAATCCATACGATGAAATCCAGTCAACATCGATACCCGCAATCTGCAGTGTTTTTTATGTGGATTGACCTGCGCATACGTGGACTCCTACGTAACTATTTAGAGCGCCTCAGCCGCGCGGCTGTGGCGGTGCAATCGGCGATTAACGCGATCCGGGCCAAGAACCTCAGATACTCCGTACCGTAAGCCAATCTACAGTTTTCCAGTTTCATGCATCTTCTGTATATCTCGCTCCCTTACACACTCCATCATAATTGATACTACACCGTTTTGTTCTTATTAGCGTTCTCAGCTTGTTTCCTCTGCTTTCTCGCTGCTGCCTATCATCCCCGCACGACACTAGCATGCAATACCCGCAATGATAATTCGCCCTTTCTAATCACTCCGCGTCTTGATCATCTTTTTAATCCCTCCGACTGAGTTTCAATACTTGTGATGGCCACATTGGCCATGTCGACACCCTCATCCCCGACCTGGCCGAAGCGCCGGCCCAAAGCATGGGCTATGCGTTGCGAACGGTACTGCTGCGCCGCCGCGACTTACTTTCCTTTGGCGTTCGTCTACAGCTTGACATCATGGGCCGTATATGTGGAAGCAAGCGTGGGCTTAAGGCCCACGAGCAGTTCTTGGATAGGTTTGTGGCTACCCTATGGCATATGGCCTGTTTTCTCGCTGACAGTATCTTCCTGCAGGATTACCAAGCTCGATCCTCGGAGTGGCCCTCTACCTCCTCCTCAACTTCTCCTACACAACCGCTGTCTTCACCGACCCCGGATCACCTCTTGGTGCGCGTCGTGGCGACCAACATTCATATAGCGCCTTACCGATTACCGAGCTACCCGAATATACTTCTTTCACTGTGAACTCTACCGGAGGGTCTAGGTTCTGCAAGAAATGCCAGTGCCCGAAGCCGGATCGGGCGCACCACTGTTCCACATGCAAGCGCTGCGTCTTAAAGATGGACCACCATTGTCCGTGGCTGGCAACTTGCGTCGGCATGCACAACTACAAGGCGTTCCTGCTTTTCCTCATTTACACGTCGCTGTTCTGCTGGGTGGATTTCGGCGTGTCCGCTATCTGGATCTGGACGGAGGTGTTCAATGATACGCGTTATATGGATGGTATTCTGCCCGTGAACGTCGTTTTGCTGTCAATTCTCGGGGGTATCATCGGCTTGGTCTTGACCGGTTTCACGGCATGGCATCTAAGTCTTGCTGCCCGTGGCTTGACCACAATTGAATGCTTGGAGAAGACCCGGTATGTCTCGCCGTTGCGGAGAGCGCTGGATCGCCGCCGCTACGATGGTCTATTGGGCAACAATGATGCTGAAAACGGTGGCGAGGACCTGGAAAGCTTTGGCGGCAGGCTTCAAAATTACGGCAATCGAATATTGGACGCTCATGCGAATGCTATACCTGGGGTTACCCGCCCCGAAGAAGGCGAGGAATCGGCAGAGAATTTGTCACCCGCGCAACAGGCTCTATCTCGCTCGTATGCCGATCTAGAACGGCAACGCGAGCACGACCGCTACGATGACTATCTAGCAGAGCTCGATAACGAAAAGATGCCGCATGCGTTTGATCTAGGATGGAAGGCCAACCTGCTACACCTCTTCGGCCATCGCCCGCTTCATTGGCCAATACCGACACACACGACCACTGGGAACGGGTGGGAATGGAAACCGAGTCCAAAGTTCTTGGAAGCGCAAGAACGGGTCGGTCAGCAACGAGAGCAAGCAGCAGAAGATCAGCGACAATCTCAACGCGATTTGTATTTGCGAAATATGGGGAACAGCCGTGCCTGGCTAGGCTCGGAGCTACCTCCAGGGTGGACACCGGACCAGCCTTTGGGCGGTTTGAACGATCCCAAACGACCAGCTACAGGGGTCTCAATGAAGACGTTGGCGCCAAGGTCTCCGCGGCCGCGGCCGGGCGAGGAAACCGATACAGAAGACTTCAATAATGATGATTTTGCCCTCGAGCCTACTCATGGCACGGGGCCTGGGAAACAAGGCTCACGAGAGGATGACTGGCGCGACTGGGATTGAGCATTTTGTCAATAGGTGTTTAGATTGTATACATAGCCTCTTAGGGTTGCTCCACAGCGTGCGGAGTAAACGCCGGAGTTAGATTATTTCTGCCTAAATTTCCAGGCATTCGAGTCATTCCAATCGGATGTCGCCAACTTGCATCAACTTTGCTTCCTTTATCTCTCGAAAACCTTCCATTTCCTTTACACTCTGTCCCTCGGTCTTTCGCCTTTCTTTATGTATTAGCGCTATTCTTGCTGGCCTTGGAACTGCCTTCAAACTCCCAATAACTCTACCATTACCTTTTAGCCCTGTCGCAACACTAACTACACAACTCCCTTACCTCCACGAACACGCGCAGCGCCCAGAATACCACCAACTAAGGGCAAAGAAACCGACTACAAACGGCGAACGTAACAACCAATATTAAAATGTCCCGCTCCGTCCGCCGCCTCATGAAAGAAGCCTCCGAGCTCTCCGCCTCCCCCTCCCCGCACTTCCACGCCGCGCCCGTCTCGGACTCGAACCTCTACGACTGGCACTTCACACTCGCCGGACCACCCCCGCCATCACCTTACGCTGGCGGCATCTATCACGGCCGCATCGTCCTCCCACCAACATACCCGCTCCGCCCGCCGTCCTTCCGCTTCCTCACCCCCTCCGGCCGCTTTGAAGTGAACCGCGAGATCTGCCTGAGTATCTCGGGACACCATGAGGAGACGTGGCAGCCGGCTTGGGGGATTAGGACGGCGCTCTTGGCCATCAGGAGCTTTATGGAGGGCGATGCGAGGGGGCAGGTGGGTGGCCTTGAGGGCGTGAGTGACGAGGTGAGGCGCCAGTGGGCGGTAGCGAGTCGGGGGTGGTGCTGTGAGGTTTGCGGAGGGAAAAGTAACGAGGTGATCTTGAGAGAGTGGAGGGAGTTCTGTGTAGAGCAGGGAGTTGATGTTGAGAAGGAAGAAGAGGCTGAAGGGGTGCCGGAGGGATTGCGGATTGGGGTTGGAAAGAAGGAGAAAAAAGAGGGCGATGACTTGGCGGCTACTAGTGATGCTGGTCTGTCTAAGGATGGGACTGAGAAGCCGGGTCCAAATGAGCCCTTATTGAGTGCAGGCGAGAAGCACACGAGCACGAGCACATCCATATCGGATGGTCCCGGCCCAAGTCCTCAAGGTGTGCCGCCATCCATATCTATGACTCCAGAAACACCAATACCCCGAGCCGTACCGGCGCCAGCACAAGCGCCAACTCTCGTGCCCACATCACAAGTTGTTGCGCAACGGCCGCAACCTACGCCGACAGCCGCCCAACCCGCGCCAGTTGCATCGCAAGATAGCCCTTGGCTGGACCGGGCTATCTTCGGCGTGCTGGTCGCGTTAATCTTGATGATTCTCAGACGGTTTGTCAACATCGAAGACTGAAGTTCTGCATAACTGGCGTTGAACAAGATACAATAGCGGGAGTTCGGTTGGATGATTTTCTTGTGTCTGGGGATATACAGCTATATTTTGGCTTAGAGAATGATACATTTCGGTCTATCTCAGCTGCTGTTCAGCATTAGCCGTACGGTAGCCTATGCTTTATCCAGGTCCTCTATAGCTATCTCAAGTCCGCGCATGGACTGTGATGTCCTGGAATGGCAGGCACGGATACTATCCGTGACCAGGTAGCCCTTCGCACTACGGATCGACTGCCCTCTTTCCGTCCCTGACTCTGCTGGTGGCTGCTGCAGTTCTCTTGCTTAAAGACGGGAAAGAACCTTCTGCTGCGCAGTGTTTTCATCCCTCCCTGTCGCCCCCTCTCCCCATCTCTCGACTCCTCCCGTGGACTGCTGCGGATCTTTTTATCGAGCTATCGAGCATACTTACTCCCACTCCTCCCTCTCAAAGATGGCACCCTTTTTTAACAAGCGCGCTCAGGAGGACCAGCCTCAAGTTGTCCGACCTAAGAAGCCAGCGCCTCCTCCTAAGCCCGAAGAACCTACATACAAAACAAGTGCACAGCTCACCCAAATGTTCCCCCCGCGTCCGACATTCACCGAGAAGGAGATCACATTCCAGAAAGGCCGCGTCTTCCTCGTAACCGGCGGCACCTCGGGAATCGGTTTCGAGCTCGCCAAAATCCTCTACTCTAGAGGCGGCACCGTATACATCACCGGCAGGACGGAGGAAAAGGCCAAGGAAGCCGTCCAGAAAATCCAGTCGTCCGTCGGCGAACGCGATGGCCAAGTCGACTACATCGTTCTCAAACTTGACGACCTAACCTCTATCCGCGAATCGGCCGATGCGTTCATGGAGAAGGAATCCAAGCTCGATGTCCTTTGGAACAACGCCGGTGTCGCCCAGCCTCCAGTGGGCGTTTTGTCGAAGCAGGGGTTGGAGCTTCAGCTGGCTACCAATTGCCTCGGCCCTTTTCTGTTTACACAGATGATGCTCCCACTTCTCGATGCGGCCGTTGCCCTGAACGGCCCGGCTTTTCCGGGCTCTGTCCGAGTGGTCTGGCTGAGTGATCAGGTCGTCGAGCTCAATTCGCCCTTGGAGGGTATTGTCATCAAGGAGCTGAGCAACCCCCCACAAGACAATACTCGCAACTACCTCAACTCCAAAACGGGCGCCTGGTTTCTGGCAACCGAGTTTGCACGTCGGTATGGTCCAGCACACGGTATCGTCAGTGTGGCAATGAACCCTGGTGCTGCCAACACCAGCCTTTACCGGCACGCGGGATGGACGAAGTTCCTCAACTGGCCACTGCAGCACAGCCCCAAATTGGCTGCCCTCACCGAACTGTACGCTGGTTTGTCCTCAGATATCAACCTCGAGAACAACGGATGTTATGTGATTCCATGGGGCCGCATCCATACTACTGTCGCGCCACATTTGATGAATGCGATGAGGTCGAAGGAGGTTGGTGGAACAGGAAGAGCACAACAATTCTGGGAATTCTGCGATGACAAGACCAAGGACTATCACTGAGCGTTGATTGTTTTGCTTGAGATTACTCTTATTCTTTCCCTAAAAGACGCTTACCTCTACTTATTGTGCCATGAGTTGGCTTTATTGTATATTATACCTGATTCGACAACGGAATCGCATTACTACATACGCATGGTATCATCATTTGATCCTGGACCTGCTCGTCGTCTACTCGCTCGTAGTTCTTACGGCACTCTGACAAAGTTTCTGAATCTGCTTCCACCGAGCCAGTATCAGATCGACCTTCTCCTTCTCATTTTCGGTCATCTGTACCTCTTCGATAATAGCAATTGTGGCAGTACACTTGTCGTGATATACTTTGATCCATCCGCGAATGATATCGGCAGTTTTGCTTTTGTCATACCCGTGGTCAGAAACATCATCCACATAATCCCGCCATTGTGCTCGACTCATATACTTTATACTTGCGGCAGCTATAATGCTAGCATTTACACCGAACGCGGTAATTTCATAATTCCTGATTAAAGCGTCAGCCTGGCTTGGCTCACGTAGCAAAAGCAAACGGAGAGGAATGAACAAAGGTATACCCGAAGTAATTCCTTTCCACCAACTCCTTCTTCTCGGACCTCGTCAGCTCCGGCAGAATAATTTCGTCAAGGTATACCCCGTCTGAAGAATTATCATCAGGGCAGAACCCATCTATAAAGGACGGAAAGAAATCTGTTAGAACGGCAAGGTGAGAACGGCGGCAATGGGGTATAGACCAACATTCGGCAAGTAAGAAGTCGTTCGAGTGTGGGCCGTAGCTCATATAAATCTCCTCCCCCTTCTCTATGTCCCAGCTATTAGTAGTGCTTGGAAGAGGGCGTTCGGGAGATCCTACGCACCATAGCGCCTAGCAGCTCGGAAGGTATATTTTTCTCCGTTGAATTTCACCTCGCAAGATGCATCGTCCTTGTGGTTGAAATAGTCCGCGTACGGCACCATCCCGATCGCGTCATTCCAGTCGTTCGGCTCGTCTTGTCCGGGCGAGAGGTAGTAGAAGCTGCGCGAGTTGATGATCGCCCAGCTATACGCGAAGCTCTTCCAGTCTGTCTCTGGGAAGACAGAACGTACGGTGTCCCATGCATCGTGCAGTCGTCTCTCTTGTTGCGGGAGGAGGTTCTGATATCGTGGTTCATTGCTGTATTGAAGTCTCAGTTCGGAGTTCGAGTGCGAGTTTGGATTTGCGTCCTTGTTGAGAGGGTCCGTGGTCCAGAGGCCTGAGATTGAGGGTGGGAGGAGAGACAGATCAGGGCTAGGGTCTGGGTCTGAGTTTGGTATCTCGCTGCCAACTCTTTCAACATCGCGCTCTTGGAATGTATCTGGTGGAACTAGCTCTGCCTTTGAACTTGAATTCGAGCCCCGTAACCATCGTGGCCAGAAAATAGGCATGCTGCTCTCGAGGTCGTTCCAGGTCGGCCAGACGCGCCTCCAGACGTCTAACCCCGGCTGGGTCTCGGGGTTCCCGTGCTCTAAAAAAGCAGCAAGAAGCGCATGGTTTGTTGTGTCCTCAGGAAACTGGGATAGAAAGGACTCGGGAATAGAGTCCCTTGTAAACATCAAGTCCACCGGAATGGAGAGCATGATTTCATTTTTCTGGCTGAGAAGTTAGTCCATCTGAAACGACCTGTCGCACCACAGATTCAAGAGCTAGTAGACGCGCTATTCGATCTTGACAAAGACAGACATATTTACTTGTATAGCCCGCGTCGCAACCATGCCTAGTCCGCGGCCGGGGAATCGTGCTGGGGCTATGCCCTTGATCTTGATGCCATGGGACACAGCCCATTCTGTAAAGGCCGCATGGTCCGGGCCTGGGGCTGTGAGCATTGTATTTACAGTAATTAATGAATTAAAAAGTGAGATGAAGAGGAATGTTTATGTATCTCGAGGATGTTGAGCATTGTTCCTAATGCGGTTAGTCTCGAGTCCTCAGGCTGTCAACACAAGCTTCGTAAGCACAATCTCACTGTGGCCTGATATTCTAGGCAGCGACAATATATTTCTCAACGACCGCAAAGCGTTTTAGAAGAAATCTTGAGCACGTTGCACGAACCCCCTCGCCAATACACCCGCACACTCGATACACTCGTTACAAACTCACAATGCCACCGAACACGAGATCTGGTCGAACACCAGTCTTCACCAACAACACGACCTCTCCCTCAGACACAGACACAAACACAAACACACCACCCCCGGACGCGCAGATCGACCACGCCGCCTCAATAAAGTACTGGGATGGCCTCGCCGCAACGCCCAGCACCATGCTCGGGATCATGGGCGAACACCTTTGGTACACGCGGATTGACCTGCGGGGGTCGAAGACGTTTTTATCGAAGGCGCGGCGCCTCGTGCCGGGTGCCAACACGGGCAAGAAGCTGGCGCGCGGTGTCGATTGCGGCGCGGGGGTCGGACGTGTAACAGAGGGGTTTCTTCGGGATGTTTGCGATGTCGTTGATGCCGTTGAGCCGGTTGAGAAGTTTGCGGATGTGATGAAGGCGCGCAAGGTGGACGAGGAGGATGCGCGGGCGTTGAATGCAGCGCAGAATGATGGTGCTGGCGCCGGCGCTGGTTCTGGTTCTGGTGGTGACAGTGAGAGGGGTCTTATTGGGGATATCTACGTGACGGGTCTCGAGTCCTGGACTCCGACGCAGAAATACGATTTAATCTGGACGCAGTTCTGCGCGAACTACGTGACCGATGTGCAGCTTGTCGAGTTCCTGCGGCGGTGCTGTGCGGCTCTGACGCGGAGCGGGATTGTCGGGCTCAAGGAGAATGTCTCTACTGATTTCAATGGACAGGATTTGTACGATGAGGAGGACAGCAGCGTCACAAGGACGGATGGGAAGTTTAGGGCTTTGATTAAGGAGGCTGGGATGAGTGTGGTTGCGTCGGATCTGCAAACGGGGATTCCGAAGAGCTACAATTTGCTTCCTGTTCGATTCTATGCGCTGCGACCTATAAGCTGAAAGAACGCTGGAAACGCTAAAAGATGAAAAAATCCGCCGCCGCCAAACCGTCACGCCAGATGGAGCCCAACTCTGGCCCCAACTAGAAATAATTGCGAACCGCGATACAATTTGCTCAATACTTGAGCTTTGTATGCCTCCCCTTGAGAATAAGTGTTTTTTCGGAAAGACCGAAGACCTCGTTGGAATATCCCGAAGAAATAGGGACACATTGCAATAAAACAGATGGAATGAAGAAACATGGGTATCTATTGCGGTTATCATGATTCGTACAACGTCGCTGTGGTGATTTGTATTGCTGATATGACTGGTTTGATTATATGTAAAGTTGCATGATTGACGTTCACGGTTGCGTTTCGGACATGGAAGTCGCAGAGGGCTTTTCCCGTACCAGTCGTTGAGGAAAGAAGCGCGGAAAGTGGATGGACTCAAGGCGAGTCCTAGCGGTTGGTGCATTGATATCGTCGACATATGCCTCACCCCCTTGGGCACCGTTGGCCCTCCATGCTTCCTTCTCCCGTCTAAGGTCGCTCTGAACCCAAGGGATGGTGATCAATGCCCAGAGAATTGCCCAGACGAATGGGACAGTCCATCCAATCTGCAAGAATCTTGTCAGCGGACCCGTCGATAAAATTGGCATGAGATACATACGACAAAGGCCGCATCTTGGGGCGTTGTGAAGATCATTGCGGTGATGGCCGCAGCCCAAATAATGGAACCACCAGCCCAGAAGAAATTCATCTGCACGAGCATCCGGCGGAAATATGGACTAGAAAGGTATCGCGTTCGCAGAGCGTATCGGAACATCTGACCTCCCCCGCCGTCCACCGCAACCACATCTTCGATCAAGACATATAGAGCGGTGGGCATAACGGCTCCTTTGGGAGTTGAGGATATCCGGAAGGGAGCTCGGAATCCACAGGCGCGAAGAATATCTAGGGAAAGGTATACGGCTCCGAAGTAGAACATCACCGTTGGAAGAACCATAGCGACAAGGCGCACTAGAGAACCACGGTCAGCAATTGTTCAAGATCCATCTCTGAAACTGGTCCTCACCATAAGGCTCTTCTGGCACTGTTCCCCTTCAAGAATTGTCAGCAAGCCCTAATTCTGGCGAGTAGACATTCAACTTACGTGATGAGCTCAACCGCTAAGATCAACCAAACGATGGTGAAGTTGATCTGGAAGAAATCCAGCTACTAAGGTCAGCATCGGGATCACTCAGGTGACATTGTATATGCGCCTACCCATGACTTCCTCGCGTTCAAAGGCCGAGTTGTAGAGTCGGAGCGGAAGAGATTGTAGAGTCGATAGAAGTACTCGAAGACGGAAATACCACCCAATGAGATGGTGACGATGGTAAAGACTATACATAGCGGCAGGGGTCATGTTAATGTTTGCCATAATATCTCGATACCACACCACATGATCATGACATACCCAGGTTATGCGATAAATTCGTGCCGTACCATAGTCCGAAATATAACGCCAGCGGTTGAGCAGTGCAGTCGAGGATGAACAAAGACCAGAAGAATGCGATCGACTTCTTTCGGTCTCGTAGGGAATATGGGAGCGGCGGGGGCTCTGATGTGCCTACAGAAGTGGCAGGCACTTCAGCAGTGGCGGGATTCGCTTCTGTATCCATCAAGGGGCTATGCGACGAGCGAGAGTCGACTATGGTGGTTTGAAGTTATTCGGAGGGTTTGGGCATCCGGGAGTTCAGGTGCGAGGAAAGCGATCTGGATGGTTCGACGGCAGGACCGGAGATAAGGGATTTTCTGTCGTTCCACTGGTCGAATTGGGCGCTTGCAAAATAAAGAAACAAGCCCCGTGAAAGTCCGGAACAGACGGAAATATGTCAAAGACTCAAAAAGAGTCGAGCTGACGGGGCATGTTTTTCTAGGCCTGGGGCCTGAGGTTGTGCCTTTCTGACGTAAACCAAGCGGTGATGTCAGAGCCGAGTTCCGTCAAACATTCCTCTCCTGCTGTGGTCATGATCTTCGCTGGCCGGATCCTGTCACCGTGTCTCCTGCTGCAGATAGCTTATGCTACGGAGTACGCCAGTCTGAGTCTCGGTCTTCCGAGCTGGTGATGAAGTCGGAGTGATATAAGCCGAGGGGTCGCTTCCTCCTAGGCCAAGCCCAACAGTTGTATACTGACTCGGCCTCGCACGAGTCCTTCAGCCGAAGACCCAAGGGGACACCCACCGTCCGTGGTACAGTTCCATCACTACATCTACGACTCATCCTATCCTCTGGTTCAACATGTGAGCGACAATATGCAGGCTGCAGAACCACACTGCATCCATGGATGCTAGCAGATAGTGCGCCAGACGGGCTAGGCCGATGGCTGCCAAGCAACGCGATCGACACTGCATAAACCGGACCCTTGCCGGGGAATTGCTGGTTACAACCTACAACTCACACCTCACAGTATGGAGTAGACTTAGAGCCACTCCGTTTCCAACCTCTCACGCTCCGCGTATCTCAGCGACGCTACTAACTGAAGCCTTATCGCCTCCAGCACGCCTTCGTTCTCAAGCAGATTTCTACAGGCTTCGGTCATAGTGCCACTCCTCGTTGAGCGCATTGACTGTCGTCCGGCGCACATCGGCCTCAGCGACCGACATGCTCAAGGATCGAATGTTCTCGACTTGATTTTATGAAACCGGGCGAGGCGAATGACTGTCAGTTACTATACCAGCACAAAGCGATATCGTGCCACCTCGCCTTGGCATCGAGGCTGAGTCGAACGAAACATCATCTGTATCTAAGGGTCGGTGGCAAAGCCGTGTATGCTTCAGCTAGCTCGCCCAGATTCCTGCTGCCGTCGACAGACTAATATTTCTCTCTCATTTTCGCCGCTTGGCCTCAGCAAAGCTCTCCCGGTTTATGCACTCATAGACGATCGAAGGTATATTGTGGGCAGATGTCTAAGGTGGAATTATCAAAAAGCTCACTTATTGCGCAGCCAAGATCTTTTATATTCTTATAGCCACTAGCAAAAGTTGCCGGGTGAGGGGGTGCCATGCTCCAAACATTCTAAGCCACCGTAGCAACGCCGTGATAAATAATTTTGTAGAAACTTTGCAGAATATATATCCGCTGAAATACAAACACCAGATTGTTTGCCACGGTCCGAACACGCCTTTTGCCCATAAGCGAGGCAATGAACAAGACACTCTTTCCTGAAGGTATATTCTTTATTCATTACATAGACTACTGGCAAGTATTATGAGCATCGGATGAGTTACACTAAGTACATGTACCCTTGATAATGATATATAGTTCTGTATTGCAATTGCGTTACCCGAACGCCATCCTATCTCTTCCGTAACTCAAACTGCCATAACATCACGGTGCATTTACATTCTGCATGTAGTCGCTTTTTGGACAGCTATTGCCTAATAAGAGCTGGAATGAGAAGCATACACGCGATATCTATAGTGTTTTTGCCATATTTATGAGGCACAAAAAAGCTCATCACGTGCATTGCCACTCCACCCCACCATTACGCTGGACTTTTTCTTCCACGACGCTGGTTCGAACCGCGCTTTCTCTCCATCGAAACCAACAGGTTTTTTTTTCTGACAAGTGTTATCGCGGGGATATCACGCTCAATTGCATGGGGAACGTATAGGTATCTTAGCAGATGGAAGAATGGACGTACCATGGCCCCTAGCCTACGTGACTTGATCGATTTCCTGCTTGCAGAGGTTGCGCTCTGCGGCAATCAAGGTTAGTGAACTTTGAAGCTTTTCTTGACGATGATCCACCCCTGCATCCCGCCCCGCCCAATGGGTTTCTGCATGGTTGCATCGTTGACACCCTATAGGCGCTTCTCCCGCGGACATCTTATCGTTCATTGATGTCTTCTATGCCAACCACGCAAATGATCACTCTGACCGCACACCTGTTATCGATAGACGCTTCCAGGAGAAGGTTTGGCAATGGCTAACTAAGAACCCTGAAGTTTCTGTGGGGAAGGAACGGGAGGGAAATGGGTTGAGCCTCGAAGACGCCGAAAGGCGTCAACAAGCGACCGATGATGCGGAAGGGAAACGCATCAATGTATATGTTTCGGAAGAGCGGACATGGCTCGCTATCACCGGCCATGAACCGGATGATACGAAAGTATTTCCCATGGAGTTTGCGCTGCTCTCCATCATTGCATCTCGAAAGTCCACTGGAATCTCCCAGCCGGACTTGATCAAACTCAGCGGGCAGGACAAACGATCAGTACCGAAACGTACGGATACCCTGCAGCAGAAAGGATATATCGAGAAGAAAGCCATCCAGTTGAAAGGCGCTCGTACAAGTCTTTGCACGCTGCGCAAATTTCTGTCTCAAGACGCCGCGATATCTGCTGCCGGTACTTCTGGAGACAGTGCAAATCCCGCCAAAATGATTGATTTCAATCACTTCACCGATACGCTTTTCGGAATTCTGCGAGACCACCAAATCATATCGCGCGACGACTTGAAGAGGGTGCTGGGCTTCAACGATCACTGGCATTGGAAAGTTCTTTCCCGAGCATTGCGCAAGTTTGAGCGTATCGGTGTGGTTAGACGAGTCAAGGCCATGTCGCAGTATGCCAGGACTATGAAGAATTATCATCCCTGTATAATGCTTGTTCGGGAACCCACTGCGAAGGATATTGAGAGGTTCCACGATTTTAGCATGAACTGGTATGCCGACCTTGATAAAAGTGATGATGTTGAGTTTGAAGACGATGCGGAGGGAGAGGGCGCCACCGGGGAGACGTCCGCTGGAGACATCCAAGCAATGGAGGGAGAAAAAGACGTGGAGGTTTCTGGACGTGTCCTCCCCCTTTGGACGCCCGACCGAAGCCTGCATAATCAGCTCTTCGAAGCGGTCGATCGAGCTGGGATAGCGGGCTCTAGTAACTCCGTAAGTCAGCTGTACTTTTTATTCTGCATAGATCTCTAACTTGCGTAGGATGT
The DNA here is from genome assembly GCA_003719405.1 of Aspergillus incahuasiensis. NCBI lineage: Eukaryota > Fungi > Ascomycota > Eurotiomycetes > Eurotiales > Aspergillaceae > Aspergillus > Aspergillus incahuasiensis. The sequence goes on from RHLP01000047.1 coordinate 22,348, forward strand.
CCTGAGAAGATCTGCCGGTGTCCTCTGGAGACGACCCTTGGAGAACACATTGACTCGCCTATCGGAATGCTGGCAGTTGTCACAACCTCCACATCTACGCCATCTATCTCTTGTGCGTGATACAGCTCTGAATCGCACCATAACCCACTATATCCACTATTCCGCAAGCAACTTCAGTAAACTAGTTGCGGCCGGGGAGTCTTCATGGGAAGCTGTTGAGTTCGTTCCAAGGAACAACAAATCAAGCACCGTTTCCATTCCGCCTGTAGACGCTAAACCGCAGCTCGATGTTTACGGACTGCCACAGGACGCTCCAAATGCTGACTTGGTGAAGAACGGCGATTGCTCTCTTTCCGATTGCATGTGGATTGTCAAACCAAAGGACTACACCCTTTCGGGGAGCGACCCAAAGGTTGTAAAACTAGATGATGGGACATACAGTAAGCCCTAGAAATCACAACTCGGGATTCTTGTTACTGACTCTAGTCCCTTACAATAGCGATCCAGTATGGAATCAAAGGCCATATTGTTGCCTCACCCGCTGGGAGAGGAGCCACGCCAGGCACACCCTCACGGTTGAAAGACAAAGATGATGAGTTATCCAACAGAGGCACAGACGAAGTCAGTACGCCAGTACCCAAACGTCCCAAAAAATTGAAACGTGAACCGCCCAACTTTCAGGGCATGCCCAAGATCGAGAAACTCAAAGCGATGGGTTTTGATGAGACGTGGACAGAATATAGCGTCCTACTTATTGACCGCCCAGGCCCTGGAGTCTATGTTACTCCACGGGGGCGACGAAGACCAGCTGGTAAAGAACGAGGGCGTCCACCTGCTAGTCGAGTCGCGGTTTTCAAATCGGCCAAATTGGTGGATTTTCCATGGTTCCAAACACATGATGATGATTCGGACAATAGGGAACGTGTATCTCATTCGCCTAAATTATTGGCTGCCGACCAGACCGTGCCAGAGTCCACTGTTGGTAGTTTCGCTCAAGCAAGCAGAGTAGAGGGAACGAGTGCCGGGAAGGGAACCAAAAGACCCCATTCACAAGACGGCGCTGGCCCAGAGACCGCTCTCATGTCTCCGAAAGCATCAAAGATACGACGCACTGGCGACAATAGCCACGGTTTACGAAGCTCTCTAGAGTCAATCGGCGGTGGAGCCGTGACTGAGGGTAAAGGTGTGGAAACCCACGCTGACGAGCCTCAGACTCATAGCAACCAAGGCAAAAGAAAAAGAACTTCGTCGCCTGAGGCTGGGAACCAACAGAGCATTCGAGTACGGACGAAGGGTGGGAGAGTGTCGAGGCTCTTGCAAAGTAGCCCACCGACAGACGGAGATGGTCCGAACAAGACTCGTCGCAAATCAACTGGTCAGCAAGCGACTAAAGAAAGGAAGATCTCTGTCTCAGCAAGAGGTAATGGCAAGCTTACTGCGAAGCCATCAGCATCGTCGCCCATCGCTGTCGGACTTGAGCTAGCCGAACACCCGACACCCATCGAAGATATATCGTCTTCCTCTCAACCTGTTGCTGAACCGCCACTGGACCAGAACGTAGTGCTGGGAACGCCGCGTCGGGAAAATGGTGGCCCTTCCGGGGGTCCCAGCACCGCGAGCAAAGCCTCCATTAACGTATCGACACCTCTGCCCGCGGCACTGCAGTCATCTACGCCTGGTGGCTCCCATGCCGGCCCCGCCGCATCACATGCAATCCCGTCTACAGGGACTTTGTCTATGAGAATTACGCGCTCGAAGCTTGTGGATAAAGGAGGCTCAGTTGCTTTCTTGCGAAGAAAGATTGTCATGGACCTCGTGGAGAAAGCGGGGGGCGCTTTTCCGATGGGATCTGACCTTTGGTATCCATTCGTGACTGCTTGGATGAAAACCAAGTATAAGGAGAGGCCTGATATGCGCACCCTTAGGAGCACGGTTAAGCATTTGGTAGACGCCGGGAAACTTCGGCAACAGACCTTCTGCGGCAGAGACCGAAAAGGTGTAATGGTCACAAAGACAATCATCTGCAAGGCGGATCTCGTGCCAGATGATCCAATCGTAACGCAAATGCAGGAGCAGATATTAACATCAAGAAACCGATATTATTTCCCTCCTGGTGTTGAAGTTGACCCGAACCTGACGAAGCAAGGACCTGGCTATAGAATGATGAAGCAACCCCTCGAAGTTCCACTCGAATCCAGCCTCACAGTGAAGTTGCAAAATAAACCAGCACGCATCCAGAACCTGGAGAAAAGAAAAGGCGTTGGTAGACAGCGGAGATCTAATCGGCGGCTTGAAATCGAGCAAATGCGGGAAAGCATGCAAGAAGTCCTCCCATCAGGTGCCGTTAGGCTTTTTTCACGGCTCGATAGGTATATGCCTCCATTTCTTGGCCTGGGTTCGTTACCAGGAGATAACACCACTTACGGGATTGTCACAAAGCCCGGCGGAAAAAGGCATGGTCTTTCTATCAACAGGCTTCATGGCAATCGCCAGCTGAAGCGCATCCATCTCGCTTTCTCTATGCTGGCGCCGTACGCAATGTTAATGAGTCCAGCTCAATACTTCAATCCATTGAATGGAACCTTTTCTACACATGCGGGCTTTGCAGCTCTTTCGTCGTCTAGAGCACCTCAAAGAAGTACGAAAGAGGTGTTCACGGTGCGCGCCACACTGATGTTGATGAACCCGTATCAATCATTCAACCCAAGCAACGGGACATTTTCAACCAACGCGGGACTCGCAGCTCTCCACATGTCAAGATCCATCCTGAAGTCTGGCCAGGTGCGTGTGCCACGCAAGCGAGATGCTCACCTACCCTCTTCGCTCGACGATCAGCTCATGCTGGCTGGGAGGCGCAATTTCCGTATGCCAGGAGAGACAGACTCTCGGTCGAGGGACTTCATTCGAGACACAAACGCGATCCTCCGATGGGAGCTTCAGAATGAAAGGGTTCTTCAGGAGAAAAGCGACGATACACGGTATATAAACCATGGAATCCAAGGCTCTTTTCAGAGTGCCCCGATACAAGGTGGTATTCGTTTTGATGCTGGACAGACGGACGAAGAACTGGCGATGCATCGACGGACGCGAGGGCGAGACTGGCAACTGGATTTTGAAAGCCTTGAGAGCTCTTCAAATACTTACATCCAAGAAGACCACCCTGCCTTCCCAACGCGCCATGCAACGCGCCCTAATGTCGACCAAATGCGCATGCGCCATTACAATCCTGCCCCACCTCCACCCCTTAGGCCGCGTCGCCTGGAAAAGCTGAATGAGGCTATGGCAAGTGGAAGCGATTCGGCCTCCCCATCAGCAAAAATGCCCCTCCGTCGCAATCGGAATCCGCTGCTGCCTTTTGCACGCTCTTCCTACCGTAGACTCATCACGGCAATTGTCGCCGTGCGCTCGCTGGCTGGAGGCTCTAACGGCAACATTGTCGATTGGCCCTTGGTATCACGCTGCTTCCCCGAGGAAGACTCAAAGTTGGTACAGGACAAGGGCAAGTCGTTCCTAGCAAGAAACCGCCTGCAAGTAGCGAAGATGCAATTTGACTTCCAAGAGCAATTTGTCGAAGCATACGCTAACAATGAAGTCCCGCCAATCAACTATGACAACCTGGAAGGCTATGACTGGAACGCAGTGATCGACTGGGCGGACAACAATTTGGATGTTCCCAAGTTAGATCGGACCCCTGATCTTCCTGCTACGCGAGAGCAGTTCGACAAGATATTTGAGCTCCGCGAAGAACCGGTGGGCTCATTGGAGGAACTGTATCAGACCACGACCGCAGTCACTGTCAATCGCAAGAGAGTGTTGATGTCAAATATAGCCTTCGCAAATCCCTTACCACCTCAAGCAAGTAGACACCTTTCCCAACGCCGTTCAGAGCTTTCCCGCTTTGATAAAGCCAAGACCTGGGTTCGAGCAAACGTGTTCACACCCGCCGAGGTCTACCGCGCTCCAGACGCCAGAGATATCCTATCGCGCATCAGCGGCGACCTACTGAACAACGCACTCCAATCCCTCGTAACCGAGCGCGTCATCTCACAGTCCAACAAGGGACGCGTCGCGCCAGGTCGAAACTACGATATCACCGACCACTTCATCCAAACGCTCAGCAAAAGGCGGCCCGTGGAAGCGACCGAAATCCGCCGCGCCTCCAAATTCAAGACTGAGACGCTAGACCCAGCTTTCATCCGAGAAGGCTTCTTCAGCGTGGCCTTCAACGCCGAAGACGGTGACATCCTCGCCCTAATCAACCTCTTCTCCGAGGGCCGCGTCAAGCTCGTCCCGCGCGACCCGCCCCGCGACAAATTCGGTCTCACCGACGGCGGATACCTCACGCGCATGATGGACAAGGACAAGCTCCGCTTCCCCGTTGACGTCTACCAAGTCAAAGGAAAGTACATCACGGGCAACCCGATCTCTGAAAAGGTGTCCAAACTCCCACTGCCCTGTCCGCCGCGCGTTCCTATCCACACTTTGATCTACGGTATAGCGCCGGGATCAGTGACGGGGACGGGCACGGTCTCTCTCTCCGACAAGTTCCCTTTGTGGATCGATATCCACGGCGGAGTCATTCGTGTTCTCTGGGAACTTGCTGTTGGTGCTGTGCTTGGGACCGTTGCCGTCAGACCGGGTATCTCGGCTAAGAGGTTGGCTAGCGCGATTCGGCCGACTATGAGTGACTGGGAGGTGCTTATGGTGCTGGAGTGGTTGGCCGAGGCTGGAGTTATGCAGAAGAGGGGTGGTGATGGTGATGGTGATGGTAATGGCGCTATTGTTGCTGAGACTGATACCGACAAGGCTACTTGGTTTGTTAAGGAGTGGTGGTGGATGATATTGTCCTAGAGTCAAGCGGTCTGTACTATTATATGTACTACTACTGTAAGAAACTCGCAAGTTTTATAGTATGTGTGAAATCACAAAGATCTTGATGCCATTACCATTATGTCGATGATGCATGACACCCGTCGTCACATTCAATATAATCACTCGAAACTGATCGAGTATACTGACGCACCTTGCGTATGACGAAACTCAAAATCCAGAGAGGGGAGCTCAGGACTAGAATAATGAGGACTGTGTTGTCGTCTGCAGGGAACTGGAAACTACCCTCTGTGTCGTCCTGGAGTACTTCGCGCTGGGCCCTCCACTCTTTCTCTTCCACTTCCATAAGGGTATGTATCCGACGGAGCTGCCCCAATCGTAGTTGTCGTAATTGGCGATAGCACTGGTCTATCCCGCGTATCCTTCGAACTCTGTCTTCTTCTTCCCTAGCCCTAAGCTCTCTCCTCCTCTCCGCTTTACGTGCTTGCGCTTGCAGGAAAGCTTCCAACTGTTGCCGCCGGGTTTCGTTGGTGGATTTGTGTTTGGGCTTGGAATGTGACTGTGCCTCTCCTGGATGCTGGTGCTTGCAGTAAACGGCCTCTAAAATGCGTTGGCGCTGAGAGAGGAGAGGTACCGGTTCGGTGCCTTGTGCCAGAGAGATGACCTCCATTCTGCAGGTTTGACTTCCGCTTGGCGGGTTTGAACTAGATACGTCAGGATAAGGGCACCAGCTTATCTAAGATGGTCAGTCATTCATATTAGTTTTTCATGTGAGTCACTTCAAGGTATTGGTGGTCATCGTACTGACCTCATGAATACCAGAATCCGCGGCAACCGTTTGTATGAGCAACTCGAACAGGCTCGAGAGCTCGTTTTTCAGTTTCCGGAGTTTTTTCAATTTCAGCGGAGTAAGTGCGTTGTGATGAGCCATTTTGTTTCGAATCTGCCTCGAACGATGAAGTAAACGTCGGAACCTCTTGACGGTATCCTCGTCCATTGTTCTTTGGAGTACTCAGCCGGAATCAACGCATGCATCCCGGAGTATTTCCACAGTCGTAGGGAGATCTGCTGCCTGGTGCCAATGAAACCCTTTTGCTTCGAGGCATTTGGGATCAGTGAGTTCTAGGAGTATGAAGCCTAGGAATTCCAACTCATTGGTCCAGTTTATGAATAGTGCGTGGGATTCGATGTAACATGTTGGTTCTGCTGACTGGGACATGAGGGAAGCGATCGAGGCAAATCTGTGGGATGTTCCTCGGGGATGCAATTCCATCAAGCAAGAATAGACTCGAAGCCGCTTGAAATGCATCTGAGCAAATTGGGACTTGATGCTATGAGATCATGACTCGACGGTGTATGATCGGCCTATTGCACACTACCAGAAAGTTTGAAGTTAGAATTGCTTCAACATGTGGAAATCAGAACACGCCTCCTTGTGATTTGACTTACACTTCCCGTCACAAGGACAGATAACCAAGGCGCAGACAGAGCGTGTGCTCGTGGAGCGTCATCCCTAGCTATTCACGCGCTGCGTATGTTCCGGGTGTTAATTGGGGTAGGGCTGAGCTGGGCTGGTGCTGTGAGACCCTGCAGAGAAGCTGAAAGTATGAACAAGAACAAGAGAGCAGGAATGAAGGAATAGGGAAGAAGCATGTGCTTGAAGGAGAAAAGGAGAAAAGAGTCGAGTGCTGGAGGCCCCCGCCCCGCTCCTTCTCAACCAGCCCCGGGCTCAGTCGCTGGCTGACGAGAATTCAAGCGAGTCGTCACCGTCCATTAGATGCCGTAGCATGAGATGATTGCAGTGACCTTTCTTTTGTTCACCTAGATGCCTCTCGCACAGATACTACGGTAGCAGAGCACCCTCGGGCTTGCACCCTCTCGTCGTTATTTACCTATCGCGAAGCCCCCCGGAATCTCACCGTTAGCCCCTCCCTGATTCTACTCTCACCGACTCTCTTCGCTTAGGGCAAGATACAGAAGCAAGATGCAATCGTGCGACATCTGCCGCAAGCGCAAAGTCAAATGCGACCGCCGCACCCCCTGCGCGCGCTGCCACCGACTCCGCCAGAACTGCACCTACACCGATATCCTGCGTAAGAAGGGCCCCAAATTCGTGCATAGCTATCCGAGTATCTACACCAGTACCCCCGCCTCTGCTACAACGACGTCTGTCTCGCTGTCCGGGTCAGGATCGAGCTCGAGTTTGCCCGGGCTGGCGATGGGATCGTTGTCGGGATCAATGACGGGGTCGAGCGAGGCTCTGCCGGTGCCGCGGCTGACGAACGGAGAATTGGGGCTTGAAATGAACTTGGGCTTGGGGGAGTACATGGGTGCTCATACAGGTGCTATGCATCCCATGCTTGAGTCTGGGAGTGGGAGTGGGAGTGGGACTGGGACGGCGTCTGAAGAGGATGAAGAGCTTGAGTTGGATCTAGACTTTGACTTTGGAGAACTCCCTCAAGATCAAGAGGTCCAGCTTCAGCGTGATCTGGGATTGCGGCCGGATCCAGATTCAAGGAATAACCTCGATATGAACGTCGCCGCTGGACCATCGAGCAGAGTGGACATGGACATAAGTATGGATATGGAGGAGACCATCTCAATATACATGGAGAAGCTCCATCCCCTTCTTCCTGTTCTCGATGTGCGCGAAGTTCTAAGAATGGTAGGGTATGGCGACGGGGATCGGAGTCAGAGCCATGGAAATGGCTATGATTTGACGCGCTACGCATTGCTCTGTTCGCTATGCGCTGCAACGCACGCGCATCTCTTAGCTTCCCCCAGTCGAAGCTCAAGCTCTTCGCCTGCCCACAATGATACTCGCGCAGATGAACAGGCCTGCCAGAGATACCTCCAGTCAGCTCTCCAAGCCCAGGCACAGAACGATTATCCAAGCATGAGATCGGATACCAAACACGCAGAGTGCAGCAATGGCAAGGGAGGTCTCGCTGCTCGAGACAGGATACTTGTTTCCTTCTTCCTCTTTATGACCTACTGGAACCTTGACCGGGAGCTGCATGCATGGTGGTACCTCAGAGAGTGCATCGCATTACTCCTATCAGCGCGTCTTCATCGCGAAGATGAGTATCGAGGTAGGGAGGTGAGTGAGGCAGAAACGCAACGCATGTTGTTCTGGGGAGTGTTTGTTGCAGAGCGGTATATTGCCCCCTCGTATCCTTGCGTGCTACTTGTCTGTTCAAGATGAGCTGATAAGCGAGGTAGGACATTCTGCCTGCTTCATGACAAACCAATCACCCTCCAGCCGTGGATTGACATCCCTAGCCTGCCAAGCCCCCTGGAAGAAGACGAGCGTTTCATCGTCATCCCCGGCTTTGTGCATCTGGTGACGCTAATCCGCGGGCTGGCCGTTGATTTGACGGGGTATTGGACAGCGGCTGGCTTTGTGACACCAATCTCTTTAAACTTCAGTGTGGACGTCGCCACTGCTAGTGCCACCACCGCTGCCAGCTCAGGAGCAAGAGCAAGGACATATGGTCATGAGTCTGATGGCATGGGTATCGGGACCGGAGCCAGTGTAGGGATGCCCATGCAACGACTCAACCTGGCGATCACGAGGGAATGGCTGCGGGCAAAGATGTGGAAGCTGGGAGTGCCCGGCCAGCAGCAAGCTTCATCGCCGAGAGAGTTTGTGGCGGCTACTGGAAGGGGAAATGCGCAGGGCCAATGGCGGCTGGAAGAGCCGCTGTTGATTGGGGAGGCCATCCTGGGTGTGCTGCGAATTGCGGGGGACGAGGATGCACTGCGGGATGACTGGAGCGCGATCCTGGTATGTCCAACTGGGATGGCCCGATCAGGCGACACGAGCATGAGGCTGACGAGCGTAGGACCAGAAGCTGTGCGACGTCTGCGAGTGCCTGTGCGATGTCCGGCCGGCCATGCAGACCAGACACTTCAAGCTCGATGTCGATCAGATCCTGCGAGGGCTGTTGCAGGTTTTGGTACCGCTCGGGGGGCGCAGTGCTTACTTGTTGGCTTCGATCATCGGAGATTAATCTCCAGTCTTGGAAAGCAATGGAAGACCCCTAGCTTGCTGAACGATGTATGGTTGTAATCGTAAGCCCTAATCACGTACTCGTACTCCACCCGGATTGCCATCCCATCCAGAGGCAACCGTAGGCGCCAGCGAGAATTCCAGCGAAGTGGCAGGATAAGCTCCTCTTCTCTCCTCTTGGCCAGTCAGCTCCCCCCCCGTGTCCATCCCCTTATCAAGGCCCGGTACCGCTTCTTAACATCCGAGCCCAACTATAGCGACACAGCAGGCGGACCTGCTTCAATGCAACTTGGATCCACACATAGACCCTCCTAGGCCATCTACTCCCTGCCCTAACAACTCCAACGATGGGCGTCGTCGACATGGATACAGACGGAGATCGCGATCGAGACAGTGCTAGCGAGAGGCACTCAGGGTCAGCATTCGGGTCAACCAAGGCAGAAGCCAGCACCATCGACCTCGAACAAGCAAAGCTCGCAACCGCACAAGAACACTCTCTCGGTTTCATCGAGGGCATCCGCACGTACCGCAAAGCCGTGATGTGGTCGATGCTCTTCTCACTCGCCATCATCATGGAAGGCTACGACACAACCCTGCTGCAGTCCTTCTTTGCGTTCCCGCAGTTCGTGCGCAAGTACGGCGACCCCGTATACACAACCCCCACAACAGAAGAACAAGAGGCCAAGCAGGTCGCCCGCTACGAGCTCTCCGCCTCGTGGCAAAGCGGGCTCGCGAACGGCGCCTACATCGGCGAGATCCTCGGCCTGTTCCTCACGGGCCTGGTGCTCGAGAAAACAGGCTACCGGCGGCTGATGTTCGTGTCGACGCTGGCGCTGGGCGCGTTTGTCTTCGTCCTCGTGTTCGCGCCCGACCTGCCCACCCTGCTGGTCGGCGAGATCCTGTGCGGCGTTCCCTGGGGCGTGTTCCAGACGGTGACGACCGCGTATGCGGCGGATGTCTGTCCCGTTGCGCTGAGGGGGTATTTGACGACGTATGTGAATCTGTGCTGGGTGGTTGGGCAGCTGATTGCGACGGGGGTGTTGAGGGGGTGTTTGCAGTTGACGCCGGCTGGAGGTGCAGGTGAAGATGGAGGTGGAGGTGGTGATGAATGGAGCTACCGCATCCCGTTCATGCTGCAGTGGGTGTGGCTGCCGTTCATCCTGGGGATTGTGTGGGCTGGGCCGGAGAGTCCGTGGTGGCTTGTGCGGAGGGGGAGGATCACTGAGGCGAGGCGCGTTCTCGCGCGCTTGTCCTCGTCTACGTCTACGTCTCCATCTGCTTCTTCTACATGCACTACTACTACTACTACTACTACTACTACTACCACCCCCTCAAAAGAAGGAGCCGACGACAAAATCGACACAACCCTCTCCCTCATGCTCTACACCATGCACATGGAATCCGAATCCGCATGCAAAACCACCCTCGCCGCAAACCCCCCCGACTCCTACGCCTCCTGCTTCCGCGGCCCCAACCGGCGCCGCACCGAAATCACCTGCGCCACCTGGGCCATCCAGGCCCTCTGCGGCTCCAGCTTCATGGGGTACTCGACGTACTTCTACCAGCAGGCGGGGCTCTCCGTGTCGCAGTCGTTCAACATGTCGCTCGGGCAATACGGGTTCGGGATCGCGGGGACGCTGGTGTCGTGGGTGTTGATGGCGCGGTGCGGGCGGCGCACTCTCTATGTTTCCGGGCTGTGTGCTCTGGCTTTGATTCTGCTCTCTGTAGGCTTCGCCTCGCTGTCTGACGCGCAAGCCGCGAGCTGGGCGATTGGCTCGCTGCTGCTGCTGTTTACGTTTACGTACGACTGCACGGTGGGGCCGGTGTGCTATAGCATTGTGGCGGAGATGCCGTCGACGCGGCTGCGGGGCAAGACGATTGTGCTGGCGCGTAATGTGTATAATGTGTGCATGGTTGTGAATGGGGTGATTGTGCCGCGGATGCTGAATCCCACGGCGTGGGACTGGAGGGGCCGCACCGGGTTCTTTTGGGGTGGGCTTACGGTTGGGTTGTTGGGGTGGGCGTTTTTTAGACTCCCGGAGAGTAAGGGGAGGACGTTTGCTGAGATGGATGTTTTGTTTGAGAGGGGGGTTGGGGCTAGGAGGTTTAGGAAAGAGGTCGTTTGTATTGAGGGTGAGACCGAGAGGTAGGATGGGTTGGTTGTATTGTATTGTAGGTATGGACTCACGGACTTGGGGTTGAAGCTCATATCTCAAACCTCAATGTCAAGGCCAAGATCAAGATCAATGCTCCCCGGCCCAGTAAGGGGTAGGTCGGCAACCTGTTCGACAACCTTCTTTCCCAGCACCGTCACAGCCTCAATCCGGAGATCCGTCTCAAGCCCAAAATCACCATCCACACTCACCCGGCCGTTCTCGTAGCTAAACTTCACATCCATCGTCGCAGCCTGCGCCAACGACTCCCCATCATCAACATACAGACTCCCCTCGGCCTTCCCGTCGAGTCCCGGCGCAACCACAAGTCGTAACCCGCTCTTCCTCAACTCAGCAGTCGTGTTGAAGCCTTCACTTGCCGTTCTGACAGGAACAATCTTGCCCCCACGCACATGCAGCGGGACATCAGCGAGCCCAACGTCCGTGATCGTCACCACCCCCGCAGTCCCACGAAGCGGAGCTCCCGTGTACCAGTCATAGAACAGGTCATCCGGGAAATAAGCGTCCACCTCCGTCTTGCCCTCATCCGTAACAGGACTCACAAGAAGCGCATCCCCGTAGAAGAACTGCGTATCGATCACCGGCGCCCTTGTATCTCCCGGGTAGACGAAGAATAGCGGCATGAGGAACGGCTCGCCCGTCACAGTCTGCTTGTAGAATGCCGTGTACAGGTAATCCAGCAGCGCGTATCGGGTGCTGATTGCCTTCCTGGCCGCTTCAGCGACAGACGGCCATCGGTAGAACTCTTGCCCGATCATGCCGTACTCGTTGTGGTTGCGGTAGAACGGGTTGAATGCGGCGAGGGTGGCCCAGCGCGAGCACAGCTCCTCGGTCGTGTTGCCGGTGAACCCACATGCGTCGGAGCCGACCATGGGGACTTGGAAGATGGAGGCAAAGGCGAGCATTTGCGAGATCGAGATGCGGTACTTGGCCCACGTGCTGGCGTTGTCGCCGAGCCTGCTGGAGTCAGTCATAGGTTCCTGGCATACTCGTCAAGTCTAGATAATAGTGGAAGGGGGGCATTTACCAGTGCGCAACGTGAGCACCTGCACCGGCAAACGTGCTGCGCGTTATGACGAGAGGCCGTTTATCGGGGCGTCTGTTGAGCATGGCGTCCCGGGAAAAGGAGCTCATTACTGAAGCAACTGTTAGTATACATGTCAAGCAAGAGGAGATGGAGACATACATGTCCCGTAAAAGTTATGTGTATCATACTCCGTAAGGCCATTCGCATGCACGAGATCTGTGTTAATCGTCTTGTTGCTCAGAGACCCCGCTGCATTGGCAATTTGATATGGCGGATCAATCAGTTCCCGACCTGGCAAGCCCATCCTCTTACCATCGCCACTCTCAAGCTGGGCAGGCCCTTGTCTAGAAACGACTGCTGCTCGTCTTCTCTTGCTAGTGTCGTTGTCGGTGTTGCTAGTGGCGTTGATCCCGAGCTGGAACTCGGCCGGGAACCCTGGAAGGCTGAAAGGATTCGGCCTGACAGCTGGCGGTTCCGGAGGGAGATTGTTGAGCTCCGCGAAGCCAGCGGGGTCGGTGCAGGGCCAGTCGCAGAAGTTAGCGGCCTCGTTCATGTCGATCCAGAGGGCATCGATGTTAACCCCTGATTCGGCGTCGAAGAAGAGCGCGAATTCGTTGGTCCAGTAGTCGGACGTATTTGGGTGAAACCAGTCAGGGAACACAGTTTCGCCGGGCCAGACAGCGCCTAGGCCAGACACAGTCAGCTACTTCTCTTCTTTTGATGGGTGGAGGAGGTACCTTTGTACAATGACCCGTCCTGCCTCCGCATGAATACATCCCTTTCTAGACCTCGTGTATAAGCGCCGTTGTCGGAAGTAGATACGGCAGGGTCGACCATGACAATATAATGCTGGTCGCGTTGATGGAGGTAGTTCACTAGAGCGCGGACTGTATCCAAGGGGAAACGCTCTTGGTCGAGTGTAAACACCTTGCGGTGATCCATATAGTCGATATCAGTCCACATTGTCTCCAAGGGGATGTTCGCTTCGCTGTAATTCTGAACCACGGCGGCGACTTCGAATATGTCTCTGTACCCATAGCGACATTGGTGGAACTACGAGTGTCAGCATCTGGCGGCTTGTAGAAACGGAGTTAGGGCTAGACCTACTCCAAACCCCCAATACGGGACCATGGCGGGCAACCCGGCAACTTGCGCATACTGCACACTGACATCTCTGGGACTGGGGCCGGCCAGAAAGTAGAAGTCCAAAACACCGCCTATCAGGTTATATTCCAGGTATTGAGCGCCATCAGAGTCCTGGTCAATTTTAACATCCATGCCGTTGGAGTTCAACAGGAACACCCCATGCGTCCCTTGCTCCCCGCGGTGATCTATATAGATCGGATGAGCCCCATATAGATTTGTACCAGCGGGAATGGTATATGCGTCTCGGTTCCATATCGTACGAGTGTAGTTGGTCGTGTTGAGGCGGAGGGGATCGCTGTGCTCGCCGAGGCCGTAGAGGTTAGGGTTCTGCGGGAGTGAGGTCCGGAGGTTCACGTATTGGGATTCAAAGATCAGGCGCTGTCCCGAGGTGTTGAAGAGCGTTTCTCCGCTACTGACTCGAGAGATGGCGAAGGAGAAGGGGCTTTCTTCGTACGAGAACTTGAGTTCCGGGGTGCCTTCGTCGGCTTGGGCTTGATTGTTGAGGGTGGGCCGGGGGAATACGGACTCGGGGACTTGGTAGACGTTCTCATCCGCATCGTAGAGTATGACGTGGAGTCTCTGGTCTACCTAAACTGTCAGGAGACATACATTGAGCTGATAAGTATACTTACCAGTCTCATAATTCACCTCAAGTCTCAAGTTCTCAATGTCCGTGCCGTAGGCATTGCACGGCGCGCCGGAAAGAGTCAGGTCGGCAGTCAACCCACGAGAGCGCTCTTTGACGTTGGTCGCCCTGTATCCGGGGCACTTTGCAATAGATGACTGGCCGAGGACTCTGTCTGCCAGAGTCAGAGCCAGGAAGGACCAGAGGAAGATTGTCGTGGCCATCGCTGCTTTGCAGTCTAGTCAGACCATTGCTATTCTTCCGCATTCCACGCGCAGGAGCCCATATTTATAACTCCCAAGACGACAAATGTCTCGCATCTCGCCCAATTTTCCGTTGCATGTATTCATCGCTCGCATGGGCGTCAAAGTTCTGGGTACATCTCGTGCGCGAGGTTTAGGCGAGCTGACTCCGCAGTGAACCAGCTCAGCTTGCGTTGGCGATACTTTGCCCGGGCAGGCTGAGTTGAGGCAAGGACTGGGGTATATTTCCGGTGATCCGGCGCGTATCACGGTAGTCGGAGGAACGAAAGCCATGTTAGATTGGTCGTGTTCGAAGAAAGATTGTTGAGGTGGTAGACAGAGGGTCGATGGAAGGGAAAGGACTGCAGCGAGAATTTCGGCGAGGGGAGCCGGGTCGCTTACACGCTCTACAGACGCCACGCCACCTTGATTTGAGAGTCTTATTACACAAACAGATACTTCCATGAGGCTAACTGTACAAACAAACGAAGTGGACAATTATGGCGGACACTTCACACAATAAAATCACCTACAGAGACGCCGATGCCTGTCCTATGTGTTGGCATTTGGTCAGGTTTCGAATGCAGCGCTCGAGCACCACCCCGCGGGATATGCCGGTATATGAGGCATATGGGCTCCCAGAGCGAGTATATCGGCGGGAAACTCGTACGATGCTTCTCTGTATCCATCGGCCTCATATGGATCTCCGTCGGCCGGGAAGAAGGATACGACTCCAACGCCAAATTCCGGGAAAATGGAAGAGAAATCCACTTCACTTTGGCTTAGATGCAGAATGAGCTCCTTCTTTTCTTCAGGCCACTGAAATTGTCTTTGCGGATTTGATGTAAGGTCGTTCACCTTGCGGGCCCTGGACATTTCGTTCAGATATGACCTTTCAGGGTCGTGATCATTGCTCTCAGCACACGACAGCCCTTTTCTTGGAGTTGGTGTGAAATCGACCTGTGCCATGCGAGTATGCAGGTTGTCCAGTCTTTCCGACTTTCCTCCAGCAACAATGTCCAGTAAGTGCTCTAATTCTACCACTGCGTGCCGAGGACCCCAGGCGGTGCCATCGTGTTTCTTGGACAAGGAAGGAACGTATACGAGAACGTCTATTAACGAGTTCGCCAGTTGAAACAGCTTGATCTCCTGCGCTGCCCGTTAGTGTCGCTCATGAAGAGTCTGAAACCACGTACCATGCCATAGCCATGAGGGCGAACCGAGTCAAGTGACGCGCCGCATACCAACGATAGAAAGTTCCTCGCAATGACAAAGGGATAGCTGGGGTCAAAAAAGACGTTCGATGATTCGGAAGTGAGCATATAATGTGATGCCGAGTACTGCCAGAGCAGCGAACTCAACCAGGCCAAGGTGATCCAAATGTCTACGCGCTGGACTTCATCAATGATAGGGTCTCTTGTGGCCCCGTCTTGGAGGTCTTCTTGGATATCAGTTATCTTGGCTCGGGAGTATGTTGGATGCGGCGAGAGGTACGGCGCTTGGAGCAGTGGCCCGTCGATCCGCGTGAAAAGCCGGACCAGGTTGCAGAAGCCGGTAAGTAAAGCTGGGTCGGAGTCCCCGTCATCGACCGGAACCGGTAGGTCGTCTATCGTCTGTAGTGTAATCGGGAGCTCGTGCTGCATGCAGAACGTACTGCGAGGGTTAGCTAGGATGCAGAGGTGAAAGCAATGTTCTTACCGTTCTGTAACTAGGAGAATCCAGTAGATGCGAAGTCTCAACTGCTGTTCCTCTTGATCCTCTTTAAACAGCTCTCCACTTCCGAGGCTGAGAAGATGAGCGTGGGTGATGGCATCTCGCAGAGCAAACGTTGCGAGAGGAATCTGATCTACATTGGCGTAATACATGTGCAGAAACAGGGACGTCAGGAGAGACTCCAGACTAGCGCTGCTCTGAGGGTTATGATCAGCCCGAAGCCGGATGCACTCTCGCACAAAGTCACTCGAGGTGACGAGGAGGGGCTCCTGCGCCTGGGTATGTCCGGGGAGCCGCAACTGGGCCAGCGTGGCCGCACACAGCGCGGCAGCCAAAGCGTGTGATTCGGTGTTCGCAGTATCGCTCAGTTGAGCCTTCAAGGTATTGGTCGAGACTATTGGCCATACGGTGTAAAGTTGGCTCCGAAAGATGTCGATGTAGGTGCAATAGGTGGATAGTGAGACCCGCCGTCTGACAGGCAGGGGAGCATCGCTCAAATCAGGGGAAGTAGGAGTCCCGTCGGAGGCCGGGAGGGAGCATTCTCGCATGGAGCAGCTCTTCTCGATGCCGAGATTCTTTTGCATGGCCTGAACTCTGGCGTTCGTTGATCTCCTCGGGCCCTTCGGACCGCGTCGCTTTCGGACCTTGAGATAAGTGCACGACTGCTCTCGACGCAGACAGGTGCTGCACGGGTTCTTCCCATCGCACTTGACTCGTCGAAACGAGCAGGCATCGCAGGGCAGAGTAAGAGGCATGATGAGTACTTGCGCAGTCTAAGAGTAGCTGGATGAACGGGTGTTGTCCATAATCAACCATGACGTCCAGGAGGAGGGATCCCACTGCACTAATAGTCAGACCATCCCCAGGCAGACCAGGACAAGGGACCAGGGTGGCCTCGTCTGCTGCTCGTATCGTCCACGCCACAGGGATGGGCTGTATATCGCGCACGGCTGATCCTGGGGCTTCGGCATCAACGTCCATCGGGACTGGCAGCCAAGAAAGCGGGGTATGGAGACGGGACAAATGGAATGCACATAATTCTCCGTCATTTGCGCCCTGGACGGTCGTTGAAAGTTTCCATCTCGCGGGCGTGTAACCAACCTCCGGCTGTTGGTCCTCAACGGTGCATTGTCCCCGAGAGTCGCCTTGGCCACCCTCAAGGTTTGCTGCACGTTGATCACCCGGCTAAGACACGTCCAATGAGGCGAGCAGGCTCTCGGGTTATGCTTGCCTTCAGACGAGATTGGTGATTGCCGCGGGCGGCCAGGAGTCATGGATCCCATGAGCATCACCAGTAAGGCTGGAAAGAGCACTCAGCTGATGGCCCCGTCATGCGCTAGAAGGTTTCTAGAAGTGCATAGAAGACTGTGATTGCCTCTATCTGAAGTCTAAGTTGGCAGTTGAATGGGCCATGTGTAACGGGCCGTTTCTTATATTAGCTGCACTGGTCTGTCCTAGCACTTATACTTCTCAGTAAGCATTGTCTAGCCGCAGGATGGAAATCACGCTAAGGCATGACAATTGTAGACGATCCTAGACGGGCTTACTGCATACAAGCCAAGTTCACTCGCCCTCTTCATCCTAGCTTAGCCCGGTGTCCATTTTCCACTTTCAAATATACCAAGATCCATTGCACTGCCGTCTCTTCTTGATCAGTATGATCTGATCCTTTCGGTGAGCCAGAACGGTAGATCCTGCTTTCGACTCGATTTCCAAGGCAGATCACCGTTGGGACTTCCACTTCCCCTCTTTGTGGTTGCATCGGAGGCGTCTCGGCTTCCTTCTCACATTCCGCGGCCAGGGTCCACGTTGACTCGGGAGCGCCGCCGACGTTTTTTCTCAAACTTGAGATCTCAAGCCAGGTACGCCGTCTCTGGAATATCACTGGCTCATTAATTTTCCTTAATCAAACATCTCGACCTGTCAGAGACCAACCATCACTTGCCTCCATGAAACCAAGCTCGGGCCCCGAGACCCGGGGTAACTGAGCATGCTCTCTTTGCCAACTGTCACGGTGCTCTTACTCACTTTGCTTATTGACTGGACCACAACATCTAGTGGCTTGAACTACTTGTTTCTGTCCAATTTTTGAAACGTTTTGATTGGTCTCGCGTTCCGAGTCCTCTGCTAGTTATAGGCAGAGCCGCAGCCCCGGGTCCGCAGGGTCCGGGCTGACTTGCCAACATTTGTTGAACACTACCTCCCCTGCGAATGCATCGGCTTATGCTCCATATTCGTAATTCAAAACCCTACCTCACTGATACCTCTTCACAAATTCCAACAGAGCCTTGTTCACTGCATCTGGGTGAGTGCAGCTGAGAAAATGGGCGCCGTCGTCCACCGTTTCAAGACGGGCATCTGGCGATCCAGTGAACAAGCCAATCTCTTCTTTAGCATTTGCCACAGTGTATACGACGTCCGAGGTTCCCTGTCAAGGTCAGCTAGCGCTGGCGCTTTCTTTCATCATGAAACTTACGTGCAGCCAAAGCACGGGGCATCGGACGTCAGGGAGTCGCAAATGGAGACCGTTTCGCTCAGCCAGATTAATGGCCGCCATGCGGACACGCCGACGACCTTCATCGCCACGGTAATTATCTTTGATAGTGGCGCGCCAAAAATCACGAACTTCAGTGGAGCAGTCGTTGAAGCCGATCTTGATGAGAACGTCGCAGTAGTTATTATCCAGCTCAAAGTCGGGGGTTGCCTCATCGGTCGTCCACTGTTTCACGAACGGTGCCAGCAGGTTGGCCCCATCCCAGCATTCCAGCTGGCGGGTTCTCTCAGACTCGGAATCCAGAGAAGTCCCGAGCGGTATAATACCCGAGATCTTTTCTGTCAGCAAATAACAACGCACAGTGAACAAGCAAGTACCTTATCTGGCCGCAGCAATGCCATCATAACGGTGATCCATCCGCCCTGACTCGTCCCCAAGACAAAAGCCTTCTCAATACCCAATGCCTCCAGGACCTGGAGGTTCATCTCAGCAGTGTCCCAATACGTCCATTGCTCTCGCGAAGCCCGGGTCTGCCCATGTCCAAGAAGCTCAATTGCCAACAAGTTCATATTATCCGTGAGTTTCGGGTCACTGTATTGGGCCCGGTACAACTCGGACGAAGTGGTGAAGGAGTTGACCAGTACCACAGTGGGTTTCGATTTGTCGTACGGCTGGGGCATCTGATATGCGGCATTGATGCCGCCGAGATGAGGAACGCGAACAGTTTTAGTGTTGGGCATATTTCCAATGATTGATGTAGCGCTGAGTTGAACCTCGTGTTGACTTGGTCGTTCTTTGAGGGGAGTTATAACTAGATGAGGGGAAAGACGACTCGGTAAAAGTAGAGTTAGACCTCGGGAAACATCAATGCGCTGATCTCATCTTCGGTGATTTGTTCTTGTGACTGGGTCAACTCTATTTTGCGGCCCACTATTTATTCCACGGTTAGACAGCAATGTATAGTCCGGGGTAAGGTTGTTTTTGGGGAGATGAGACGTTTCTACCTCTACCCCAGGGAGTGAGGTAAGTTTCCATGTCTAGGGAACCGGAGAGGACGTCTGGTTGATCCCAGATCTCCTCACCTTATAAGCTCTGGACGGCTCAGGATATATTTTTCGCTTAACCGACTGTTCGGATGGTTAGTAGGGCGATAATAGAAACAGTATATACCTCAAATCGGAAGAATTGATGTTTTCAAGCAAGTAGAATATATCTACCACAGTATAACACATATCGAAGAGGTCGTTACAGTCGAGTCCTTATGGTTCTGACCTAAAAGGTTGACGGCGGCACGTGTGTTGAGGAGATAAAGCAAGGCTTATGCAGTCAGTTACATAAGCTCTGTGCTGTGCATTGCCAGTCACGTGTACATACCAGCCAGCCGACAGAATGACGGAAGCCGACAGCAGATCCGCCGACTCTCTCTGATGGGTTACGGCGAGGATAAATTCGCAATATGAGTGGTAGTCCGTATCCTCATGGTGAATACAATGCGCTGGCGACTTCGCTGAAAGTGGGTGCCTTGAGTGGTACGTCGGTTCTCAAGAATTTCCCCTGACGAGGTTTTAGCCTCGTCGAAGAATAGGATCAACGCCATCGCATACATACGGAGCCAGGTTTCTGACACCAGCCATACAGGCGCCGCCGGACTCGTCTATGGCGGCATCTCAGGTGTCATTCGCTCGCCAAACCCTGTCATTCATTCCATCTCTCATGGTATCCACTGGTCTGTGTGTGGAACCTCGTTTTGGTGTCAGTATTCGCCTCGCTACCCCTGAACGTTAAGGGATATTATTGACACTCCGGGGCTCCATCTTCAGGGTTGAGGGGTAATATTCTGAAGGTCTACTATGAGGGCCAGGCGGATCAGAAGCAGCGCACTTATGCCAGTACCATTTCTGGCGGCCTTTCCGGCGGAGCTGTTACTAGGTTGATGGGTAATTCTCTTTTTTCTCATTTGCTCGGCTTGTGTGATTTAGTTTCGTGTTTGTTAGCTGACCTTCCGCTCTAGGTGGTCGGTTCATTCCCGGACTGGTTGTTTTCTCGCTGTGCGGTTACCTCGGCCAGGTCTCGTACAATGCCGTTGATAAATGGCAGCTGGAGCAGGCGAACAAGCCCTCCAAGCCGTTTCTTACGAGGATGGCCGAGTCGAAGTGGATTCCGCTCAAGTCTCTCTCTGATGACGAGTACAAGGGTATCTTGAGCGAAAAGCTGCTGACCATTGAGGCGGAGATCGCTCTTATCGACGACAAGATCGAAGAGCTCCAAAAGGCCAAATTGGACGACGTGGTTGAGGTATCGCCTATACAGGAGACGCGATAGTTGCGCGTTTCAGGGACTTTAAAACCTTTGGTGCGTTCGACCGCGCATTGATCGCGGAAGCCCAAATAAGTGACCCTCGACAACCATGGACCGTGTTCTCAGGGCCAAGTGTCACCGCGCAGTGCAACAATTCGCCATGCAAGCGCATCGGCAGTTCGTCGAATTTGACAAAAGATCGTGGTTCGAGTCGCGGCACCTGCCGTTGGCTCCGTGGCGCGGGTAAACACGCCGATCACTGTGAGGATGGCCTGTTTGTTTTGACTGCCCTTGCCTGTTGTTCAACCATTAGTATAAGGGAACTAGACGCATACTTCTATATAGCGATGTGATCTTACCCCTGTCGAGCATACAGTAGTAGCGCCAATTTCAATGCTTGCATGCAGTGCCGAGCCAACCGATCGACTCCAAACCATTGAAAGTGGGCAGCGTTCTTCCGCTTCCAGTAAACTCCGCGCCGTTCATCAATATGCAAAGAATAAATAAATAGCTGGCTTGACGAACGGGGTTGAGCAAAATACGGAGCGAACTCGTATTGGAAACCTGATTTGTCCAGCGCGTCATAGCAATAAGCAAAATCGATGGTTTGGGCGGCGTGGCGGCTCTAAGCTCAGGTTCTAGTTGACCCTCTGGAACGTCTTCGTATCTCCGGCCCTCCCTTTCTTTTCCCCGGCCCCATTCAACCTGTCAACTTCCCACCCCCGTGCTTTCATTTCCCTTCGTCTTTGTTCTTTGATTGTTCTCACATCATTCCTTTCAAAGCATGAATGCGCAACGGCCGCCCACCTCCCCTCGCGACTCTGATTTCGACTGTGCCAAGCTCTCCTAATTGAGTGAGACTTGTCCTCCAGTTCCGCGCTCTCCGGGATGTTCTCGAAGTGACGTCGGGTGCACACAGAAAGTACTTATCACAAGTTGTTTTTGTCAGAGTATCTCACCGGTCCCTGTTCTCCCTCGATGGTTCCTCGTTCGAAACGTAATTATCCCCTACAGCGCGGTTCCGCTGATCGCGAGCCACGATGACGCTCTTCAACCCGACAACCGTCCTCGTCGGTTTCCTCCTCCTCTACCTCGCTTCCTTCCTCATCTTCGCCATCGTCCGTATCGCGACTGGAATATCAATTCAGCGAATAGGCTACTTCTCGCTGCGCCGCATTGCATACGTTCCAACGGATGGGGTCCAAATCGAACTCCGCGGACTCGGACTGTCGCTGCATCCCCCCTCCTTCGCCCAACCGACATGGCTGAGTCTGCGACTCACGGATCTGAAGGTTACGCTGGACCCGTCGGCGTCAGGAAAACGGAACAGTACTGCGGCTAAATCGGGTTCCGACCAGCCTTGTGGCCAGACCGAGGAGGAACCGCTGAATCCTCAGGGTGAGAAAGGCGACGCCGCATCCGCGCGAAAAAACAAAACATGGATGGCCCTAAATCGCGTCAAGGACCGGGTGAAGCGGATACACCGGAAGGTTCACTGGTTGAGGCTGGTGGATATTGTCGCCGTAAATACTACGATCAATTTCCTCGAAGCCGGGCAGATTCAGATTGGCACGTTGTCCTTGGCGGTAGATACAAGACGCAAGATGGTGGACCGGGGGAAGGTGTTTCGTCGGAATAAGGGCCATTCTGGTGAACAAAGCCCTGCGGAATGGATTCTGAACGTGCACAATGTCCAAGTTGCTGTTGACGGAAACGAGCCAATCGAGGTTCTGGACAATGTGGGGGTCAACGTTCATGGGATCTTGCATAAAGGCCTCGACGGCCTGCGGGATACGTCGGTTGCTTTCAAAATCGGGAGGATGCATATACCCTACGATGATTTGAGGCTCCTGTTGGAACGGATTAAGCGTTCTAGAAAACTCCCCGTGGAGATTGACGTTCCCGAGATGGACGAGGAGGTATCTTTTGCCGACTACGTGGAGGAACTCGAGAAGCCCGGTAGCACGGACGAGACAATCGTCGAAACCGTCACTGCCTCCAAGGAGTTTGCAGGATCGCTTTTGCGCGGGATCCAGGAGATTCAGGTGGCGCTAAGTTTCTTCAGACTCTCTCGAGCCGTCCAGTCACCGTCACCTGGACAGAGCTCTGTCTACCTCAATGTCGTCTCGCATGAAATCGGCATCGATCTCCACCGAATGGACCAAACGAGCCCGGCGCATCGCATGTACTTTCAACGGACTGACATTGCCCACCAGGCACTTCTCGCCGCTATCTCTTTGTCCGTAAGCCTGGATGACAGTTCTGGAGAAACCGACAATATTCTATACATCCCAATGGCGACTACAACTATCAAGACAACTCTGCCATCTAAAACGATCAGCTCATACGATGGGTTCAATGCCGAGGAGCGGAATACCAATATCCTGTTTGCCAACTTGGTGGTCACTTCTCCTGCCCTTGACCTGGAGCCCCGACATGTCTCGCGGCTGTTGGGTCTCGCTCAGAACAAGGCGACGCATTCCCGAGGGAAAAAGAGAGCCAGGGGCCAGCTGATATCTCGCTTACTTCCCAAGGCTAACATTAAACTTTCGATCCACGAGCCTGTGATTCGATTTGTTCTTCCAATTCCAGACTCTCCGTCTACCGGCGATGACGATTATAACCTCCTTATTTCATCGATTTCCTCCATATCCGTCGATGTCGAATCCTCGCATTCCTCTGAGGGCGGTGCCCACTATTCTCTATCATCAATCTATCGGGTGGCTTCTCACAAATTCTACTATCAAACACCCTCTGGCACCAAGCATAATCTCTTAACAACCGATAATATGGAGCTGAAGATTCTCCTGAGCGCATCTCCGGAAGTATGCGTTATGGTCTCTGGCAGTTTGAACACCTTCTCCGCCCACATGGTCAACAGTGAGGTTAATCGTGGTATCCAACAAGTCGTGGACCAATTCCGTGCTCAACTTCGACCCAGGAAGAAGTATGGCTTGCCGGGGGAAGATCGGAAGCCTAGTATCTTGAGGCGTCTTCCATCCTGGCTACTAAGGTTTCAATTCGAGGCCACTGGGTTTAGCTTGGAGATTGCTGGGGTTGATGAGAGTGTATCGAAAGCGACGCGGGGTGTTTCACTACAGCTCCAGTCATGGACAGCCGATTACCGCGCTCAGAAAACAGAACCAACTGTCGTGAGTGTCGTACGGCGACGAACTCCCAGTCACTCCACTATTGGTGATGAGTCGCCGTTCAGAGGGTTCAATCCAACATCTCCTCCCAAGCAAACTCGAGCCGGGGCTGCCGATGGGAGACGCTTGGCTTTCCATACTCGCGGATTTGAAGGTTTTGTCATCGAATCCGAAGACTACCTTGAATCCGACCCATTTCTCTCACTACCGAGGTTTGAGGTTGCGCTCAGCACCTCAAGTGACCGCTTGGGGCCAATATTCCATATCAACTCTCTCATCAAAGGTGTTTATCTCCAATACTCGCTCTACCGATACTATTGTCTTAGCGTTGCCTTGTTTGTACTTCAGAAGGCTTTCTTGCCACACTCGCCGAGACAACCACAGTCCCCAACAAATACGCATCACCCCTCGCCTCCCCTGTCTCCTCGGGCTATGATGAGGAGTGAGCTTATTACGGTGGATGTCAAAGCTACTGTTCTTCAAGTCAAAGCCTACATGCCAGCAGACCCGCCTATGCTGCTGCAAATCTATGGATTTACCGCTGGGTACCATCGACACTCTGCTCCATTTGTTCGTGCTCATCTAGTTCGATTGCATGCTGAGGCACCTAAGCTCAAGGGCGTTTGGGCACGGATAGTCAGTATGAATAACTTCCGTCTCGATTTGCGGAAAATGAGGTTGAAGCAAGGTAAATCCTTGGTTGAGGATAAGTCGATCGACATATGGACAGATTTTGTACGAATAGGTGTGCCTCACCATATGATCATGCACCGCGTTTTTGATAATGCGATCAACACCTCCAAGGCCCTGAAGCAGTTACATCATCGCCTGAAGAACCATACATCGGAGTTTGTGGCTGCACGGGATGCGGAAGGGCCGAAGAAAGTCCCTAAAATATCGTTCCGCAGCAAGGCATTACTCTTCGAGTTGGAAGATGATGCTTTCGAATGGAAGCTTGGTTGCATATACCGTACCGGAATCATTGAACAGTGCCAACGCCGCGCTAGAGAAGATGCCTACGACCTCAAGCTCCAGAAGCTCAAAGAGTCCGACCAACGCCGTGGTTCTTCGAGACTGCGTACACGGTCTAGCCATCGAACGCTACGCAGCGAGCGAGTCAGTTCAGATTCACGCAGAAGCAAGAGCGCGGACCCAAAACCACGAAACGAAATTCCTGAGCAGAAAGAGGAGAAGCACGGGCGTGCACAGAAATTTCGCTACGATACGGAAGGTGTGTCCACTTTTACCAATGAGGCTAAAGTTTCTACGGAAAGCGCTTGGTATCGACTTCAACACTACAATGCGCGCAGCTGGAAATCCAAAATCGACGCTGCCTTGCAGTTTCAAGGTTCATCGATCAGAGAGGTTCGAAATCTCTTTGAAGGTGCCGATGAGCCTCCAGAGGACGTGCAAGAAACGGAGACTGTGCTTGCCATACCAAACAGACCTGCTCTTATGGCAGCTTTGATTAGTGACGTGAACCTGACTATTGATAAGCCGACGTTTCCATCTGATAACTACCCTCTGTTCCTCCACAATATCGGCAAGGGTATACCCATGTCTACAAGATATGCACTATTGATACCGATGAGCATTCAGTTGGATATGGGTGAGGCTCGTGTTAACCTGAGGGACTACCCCTTGGACTTGGTGCACATACCCGGCTTGCGGCCTGGTCAGTCGCCGAGGCTTCCTAGCTGGTCACTACGAACGAACTTTGTCATCGCTGAGGAGTACCGCGATTACAAGTCCTCCAGAAAAGTCAATGTGGAGCTCGTCCCTGCTTCTGAACTTTCTGACGGGACAACGAGCCCAGCCTTCCTTCTTGATGTGTGGCGGTCTGTCAGCCCTGTAAAGACCTATTCGGACCCTGTTATCGAGATCAACACGAATCTTCCTACGAGCATATCCTGGGGCATGTCCTATCAACCAGTTATTCAAGATATGATGAAGATCATTGAAGGCTTCACCAAGGTCGAGATTGACCCCTCTGAGAGGGTCGGTTTCTGGGATAAGATTAGACTCAGCTTCCACTCGCGGATACGTATCAAGTGGAAGGGAGATGGCGATGTTCATCTTCGCCTGAAGGGCTCCCGTGATCCCTACGTCGTTACTGGGTTTGGCTCTGGATTTGTCATGTGTTTCCGCAAGGACGTTCAATGGAACATTCACACAAGTGACGATCCAAGGGAATTCATGAGCGTAACTAGTGGCGAATATGTGCTCGCAATACCCGACTATAGCCATGAAGCAAGGTACTTAGCCGAGGCGACAGCCGATGACTATGAAACTGCCTCCATGTCAAGTGATCAAAAGAACGCTGCTCATTTCAAGAAAGTCGTCATGAAACTATCGGGCGACGTAAAATGGGCTGCGGGCTTAGTTTTCGAACGCAATGTCAACGAGAACGAGCGCTCGACGGAATTCAAAAATCACTACGATGTTATTCTACAAAATCCCAACTATATCGACCCCTCACAGCGCGAGGTGAGTTTACCTGATTTGCTGTGACCAGGAACGAACTAACTGGTATAGGACTACGATGCCTATCGCGGCTTCCGTAGCAATCACATCCATCTCTCCGTCGCAATCATTGCCCCAGATAGCAAAAATTGGAACGCGGACTCTGAGCAGCCTACTACGAGCTACAACACTGTCCACCTGACTCCTCGGTTCTTTACCCACTTCTACAGCTGGTGGTCCCTCTTCTCGGGCGTTATGTCATTGCCCGTGCGTCAGGGACGCCTGTGGCCTGGAATCACGAAGACAAACAAGAAATTCAACCGTCACCTGGCAACTATCAAGTACAAGCTGCTTCTGGCTCCTCTCTTTGTTGCCCACATATACAAACACAAGGATCCAGAAGACTATGCCGATGATGTCGTCACCGCCACTGGCATAAAGGTCCGCCTGGACAGCTTGAAGCTTGACGTCCATCAAAGGCGGGAACAGATCAAGACCCCATCAAAAGGACGGCTGAAGCAGCCCCAGGCAAGTGCGATCCGGATTTACAGGGCCGAGTTGGACTTGCAAGCGGCAGACTTCAGGGCTGTCTCGGCTAGCATTGAAGGGACTGGCGCCGAAGATCTTGAAAAGAAGAGAGATGACATTATATCCTCGTTTCAACAACCAGCTCCCATGGCCGATCTTTCGCGCTTTACAATCCCTGATCATAACCTTGACTGGGTCGATATGGATGATTTTGTCGAACTCGACTGGATACTCCCACAGGAGTCTAATCCTCGAACCAAGATTCTGCCCTTAGCCTTCACCCCTCGCTTCACGTACTTCAGACAAACCGATCAGGATGAAGTCTCCCCTGGACAACCAGGGTATAGTTGCTTTGGACATGAAGACACCCACGAATGTGTCATGTCCGATAGAAACCAACCCCGGCAAGTCCAAATAGGGCTCATTCGGGATCGTCTGACCATTATCGAATCCAAGATGCAAGATTGTACGCGGGCAATTGGTGACTTGGAGTTGCAAATGGCCAAGGACGTCGACCAAAATGAGGAACTTAGGGTGCAACATAGAGAATACCTTCGACAAGCCTCGTCGCTCGCCCGCAGACGTGCATTCTTAACGGCAGGGCTCCATCGGTTGGAGAAACAACTTCTACGGAGCAGAAGCACCGATACCTACCACAGTGAAAGCATTCGGACTGATGCAGACTCGGACTCTCAAAGCGAGGCCAAAGAAGCCGATTTCGACGGGCTATACTCGTCTCCGCACGATGACTTGAATAGCGACTTCAACAATCGATTCATGATTCACAGTGTTCAATTGAAGTGGAACAACTCGCTAAGAAACATCATTCTTCGATATATCCACCAGGTCAGCCAAAGGCGTGGTTTCGTGTACTACATGTCCCGCCGAGCTGTCAAGTTTATTCTCGACATCGTTGAAGAACAGAGCAAGAACCAAGCGCACTATGCCAAGATGTTCAGAGGCTCCTCGAGACGACCTTCTGATGTTCGCGATGACGACGAGAGCGTTGAAGACCGCATTGAGCAGCTTCTACATGATGCCAAACGCTTCGTCAGCGCAGAGGATCAGGACCCCCCTGAACAGAAAGATCCGCCTACTTTCAGGTCCGACTCTAGCGACAGTATATCGCCTGAGTTCACTGCGCAAAACAGCTACCACCTGCGGCTTATTGCGCCTCAGATCCAGCTTCAGAGCGAGAAGAACCACAAATCCGTCATTCTCGTTGCCGCAAAGGGCATGCAGCTGCAGGTTGTCTCTATCATGGATAAACAGCGCGTCTTCGATGATGTGAGCGGTCTCGTCCAACGCCGATTCACGCTTAACATGGACGGCGCCCAGTTCTTCGTTGCGACGCAGAAGAACCTGTTGGCGCATCTGCAGTTCTACGCTGGAAACAAATACGGCAATGCGCCGGGATCTGCTTGGCCGCCGTGGTTGACGCTAGAGGCTATGTTTGATTTTGAACTTAATCCCTTTGGCTTCTCGAGAATCATCCAGAAGACTTCTGCCAGCTTGCGGTATGACAAGTACAACAACCTGCGTTTGAAGTATAACGATGAAGTGGCTAAGGGGCAGCCGGAGGAGGGGGGTCATCCCGATGGGCAGGAAACTCGAATGGACAGTATCAGCGTCGACTTCCCTCAATTCCGTGCTATCTGTGACTCCGCGGAGTATTACGCACTGTATATCATTGTTCTTGATCTGTTGCTCTACAGCGAACCTCTTGAGAAGGTCCGGAATGAGCGACTTGAACGCATCATGCTTACCTCCGATTTCAGTGATCTAAGGGGTGCTCCGGAAATGGTCTACAAGCTACAGTCGCGGATTCGGCAACTTGAGGAGATTAAAGATCATTTCCAGATCCATGCCAAGTACCTTGATAAGCGTGGCTGGGAAGATCGGTTGGTTCTGGAGAAAGATATCGCCCGGTGTGAAGATGAGCTCTTCTTCTTGATGAAAGCTATCACTACGTCACAGAGAAAGGTTGAGCCTACCATGACTGGTGCTACTGGTCTTTTGCGATGGAACATCTCTGCCAGCGAAATTGTCTGGCACTTGATGAAGGACGAGTCAGAGCCTTTGGTAGAGTTCCAGCTGCGGAATGCTGAATATGACCGCACTGATAATACTGATGGTTCGAATCACAACCAAGTGTCAGTTGAGCGACTCTACGGCTTGAACCTCCTGCCCGACGCGGTCTATCCACAGATCATCGTTCCTTATTTGGATCAGGCACGGCGCCTCGAAGGTCCCGAAGATTGTATGATCAGGGTCAAGTGGCACATGCTAGAGGCCGTTGCTGGAATCCCTGTTGTAGACGACTTCGAAGTCTCGTTATTCCCATTGAAGATTCAACTGGAACATGAGCTCGGGCAAAGAGTGTTTGAGTACATGTTTCCGAATGTCGGGTCGACTGCTTTTGAGAACGGTGGCTTCTCGCCATTCATGATCAAGAATGTCAAGCCGCTGGACGGCTCGGATTCCGACGATGAGTCTGGCCCAGCCTCTACCTCCAGTCTCCAAAATCGTAGCGATGCATCTGGGGATGAAATGACAAAGGGCCCTAGTCCGCTCGAGCTCAGACTCCAGCCCACCCTATCGTTGTCCGAAAACCCACGAGTTGAACGCCGTCCCACACATCTCAAAGCCCTTGCAATGACTCCACTTCACAAAGACAGCCGGCAGCAAATACGACCTTCTAGCGCATTGAGCAAGAAGAAGTCGGCTGACAGTCTTCGGGTCCTATCTCGGCAAGCGACTGCACTCTCGACCATGAGCGTTAACGACGACAAGGGCAAGAAATTCGGCCTGGGGATCATGGGCGGCAAGAGCAAAGGCAAGAAGGGTGTTGACGACTTTGCCCAAATGATGGCCCGCGCGTCTAACTACATGACCCTCGCCCATGTCAGGGTCCAAGATGTAGTCCTCTGCGTCAGCTACAAGGGCAAAGCAGAGCACAACATCGAAGACCTCCACGATTTCGTCTTCCGCCTCCCTATCCTCGAGTACCGCAACAAAACATGGTCCAACCTGGACCTGGCACTGCGGCTCAAGAAGGACGTCATCAAGGCCCTCATCTCCCATGCACCTGCCATTCTCGGCAACAAGTTCTCCCACCATCGGCCATCGAAGCAGCAGCTCAAGCGCTACCGCGAGCTCGCCACTTCGTCTCAGGTGCTAAACAATCAAGACGCCGCCACCCCGTCCCCAGAGAACGGCCACAGTCCCAGTTTAGTCAGCGCGGATTCGAGCAGCGGGTACATTTCCGAATCCCAGTCTCATCGCTCGTCTCCTCTTGCCCGGTCGAACTCCCTAGGGTCCAGTATGTACAGTGGCAAGGATCAGAGTGCATTGTTTGATTCGCGCTCTGCGAGTGAGGTTGACGTGGATGCTCGCTGGGAGGTGAGTCTTTCCTATATCGTTCACTTATTAGTGGTCACTAAATAGTCACAGCAATCCCGTCGCCTCGTCAATCCCCCTTCGCGGCCCCTGACCTCTGGCAGTGCGATCACACGCTCTGACACAGCCCGAAAGGTGGACTGGTCGGAAGATGGGTAAGCATTCTCGCAATTTTAGTCTCTTGCTTTCCTAGTTCAATTCACTAACTATTTCCTCGCGAATCAACAGCTCAAAGTCAACGATCCGCAATCTTGGCCGCAAACTCCTCCCTGGTCGGAAGTAACAATCGCAGAGACCTCATCCTCAGCCACAACTCACCTTCCTCACCTTCCTCTCCCGAACTCTCGCTCTCAGATGATAAATATCCTTCGCAACCTACACAACATAATCTACACAACATAATCTACACATCTTTGTTCAGATACCCAAGACGAACGGAAACCCCAGAAGGGACGGTATATATACAGGCACGGCATCGGCGTCAGGCTTTTTGTTGAACTCTTCACGTCGGACCACGATCCGATGCATCCTCTTGTTTATCTCTATTGTATTCTACCTTCAATTAGCGTTGTTCTGGACTGCTTCTGAACCTATTTCATTCTTCAATCTTTTGTTTTTCACGCTTCTACATGGTATACTATATAAGTATACATCCCTTGCATCTTCTCTTGTGTAGCTGCCCCGCACTACTTATCGCTAGGGTGTTTCTGCAACCCGTTCGGTGTCCTGCATTGAGTCTCGTGTTTGGCGTGCTTTCTAATCAAGATCAGAGGTTAGTCAGGGTGCGTGTTCTTTGGCTTGGATATCCAGGAACCTACGGAACAGGACTAGACATGCTTGCATCGGATATAGCGTTGTAGGGGTCCATACTTGGTAGCTCACGTGGCCATGTATATAGAATTTATAGATCCCATCTTCCTAGTTCAAGTCTTCCGTTTCTCTCGCGTGACTGACTGCGTTGCACGTGGCATCCATCTCGCTTGAATTCTCGCTGGGCTTGACACGAGTATACATGTAGCCCTAGTTACAATCACCATATTACCAGTTGCTAATTATCCTTCTAAGACGCGTAAGCGATTCACACCAGCGAATAGTTCATGTCTGTGTTACAGTGATGTCAATCTATGAGTACGAGCAAAAGAATAGAATCTCGAAAAAATGTGCCCACCACTTGGCCTCGCTAATGCATGATGCCAGGTTCATCGTATAAGAGCATGATCAAACCACAAAAGAATAATAGAAGCCAATGTAATTTCCGTCGACAATTCAATCGGACACAGGAAACGGAATGTTCCTTGAATGCACTAGTCACCAAGGCTTCAAAATCCGGGCTCATTAAACAATAAATCAGGTTGAATACAGCCATGTTACCTGCACTCCTCAAAAATGAAATGGTGCCCCATGGATCAAGACTTTGGTGCATTGCTCTCTGAAGTAGGACGGCATGAATAGGTATGGCTGCCATCGCGCTCACGTCTCTTCTTCGGGGACACAGACTCGATTTCGAGCTCTGAGATGTCTTCAGGTGGGGATCTCTTACTCGGGGACACCGACTCAGCCTCATTATCTGGGCCGAGTGCGGCTGGCGATCTCTTCCTTGGGGACACCGACTCAATCTCAATCTCTTGGGTGAGTCCGAGTGGCGATCTTCTCTTTGAGGACACCGACTCGACCTTGATCTCTGGGGGGACTCCGGGTGGCGACCTCCTCCTTACGGACACCGACTCAATCTCGATATCTGGGGTGAGTCCGGGTGCCAATCTCTTGTCGACAGAACTCGAACGGTGTTCAGAAACATCCCCCGGGAATTCAATTGATTGGGCCCACTTGGCGACGTCCTGGGGTGTGAGCCCCGGTTGCTGGAATAGGCCAGATACGATAGATTGTTGCGTGTTACTTGTTTGGAGCGCGGAATTGTTGGTATGTGCTATGATGATTTTGTCGCCCAGATCGTGTTCCAGTAGCGCCTTACGATAGCCATACAAGTCCAGGTCGGTTGTTGGTCGGCATTCCACCTCCCAATATCCATCATCCTTGAGAAGATAAAGGTCCCTTAACTGTTCCAGTTGTCTGAATGTCTCGGCCCCGACTGTAGCCATATTCAATCGTCTCATGCCCATGAGAACGAACGCTCTCCGCAGAGCCGCCGTGGGAGATCCATACCATACTCGGGGCCCAGTGGAAATAATGCCCTCGCCATAACCACCGAGACCCGGGCCAAGGAATAAAGGCTGGTAAGTCCCACCACAAGTATTTGGGCTCACCACACCCTGTTGAGCTTGACGCTGGCGGTACTCATCAGGACTCGGGACCTTTCGGCTTATTATTGTCTTGTTTTTGCGTAACAGATCAATTTTTCGACGCTCGCGGTCGTTGATCTCGTACTCGATGAAAAACTCAAGGTCTGTCGGAATGAATGCGAGACTGGGGTCTGACAGGCTGTAGTATTCATCGCAGCAGGGCGTACACAGCTGGAGGCGGTTTAAATACGAGCCAAAGTCGTAGTTGACTAAGCCGAGTTGCATCCATAGGCTGGCCTTGATTGTACAAACCCCAGCGTCAGCATCGAGCACCATGGCCTTGATTGTGGGGCAGCATACCTGTAATTGATCGGGGACGACAGAATAGCCTAAAGTGTCAATATGGCGCGCGCATACCCAACACTCGCCACTGCGCTTGCCTTGGACGATTAGTTTGTTGTTCATGGTTTCCCATTGAGATTTCGCGCCCGGTTGACTTGAGTGTATGCTCGGCGAGTAAGCATCTGTCTGGCCCGCGCTGGATGGCTCCATTGTGAAACCGGTTGTAAGCGTACTGGAGGAGGTCTCATGCTGGGGAAGAATGCCGAGCTTGCATCGGTCATGCTGATGTTTTGGTCGGGAAACCGTAAATGGAAGTCGCGGCCCTGCTGTTGTAGCACGACTGCCATAAAGAATAATCTACAGGCAGAAAATGTTGATTGCCGGGTATAAGCATCAAAGAAAACCCGGGCGCGGATGTTTGTTATGCTCCACCGTATAGTCTCTATTACAGACTGGCATGGCACTGCCCATACAATGTTAGGGTATTGGCAGCCTAAATGGTCTCCTGGGTGACATTGTGAAGCACAGCTCACCGATGCCCAGCATGGAAAGAGCGGCAACCATGCCTACTCTTCTTCACCACTTATGCCATAATTCAGTACGTAGATCATTGGTCTTTAGGTCATGTAAAGGGAGATGTCGCAGTGTATTGCACCGAGCTAGATCCGATCTGTTCGTCTTGGTAGTGGAAGTAGCCTATCTGTCCGTGTTTGGGTCCGCTCAAGGAAACACTCGTCGGGAAATCGTACTATAACTAATGGAGCGCAAGGATAGTTGTCCGGTGTAATGAACTAGCTCTATAGCTGGCGTACCTGGCCTCTGGAGTGACATTTGGCACTAAAAATGAGGAACACGTATCTATACCGCTCTCGAGAGATTACCGAGTTAGGGCAGCAACACGAGTGTTAAGGGCAAACCCAGGGTGTCTAATACAGTGACCACTGAGATCCTAAGACACGAAGGTCAAACGCAAAAGAGACACTGAGGCTCTGTCTTGTACCTTTGCTCCTGGAGATTAATGTAGGCTGACGCCAATACGCGGGGGAGGTATATTTGCTCCCACCTCGTGATCGTCTCTGCACCCCACAAAAAGGCGCTACCTCGCTCTAACTTTGATAGGATATAGTCTCACATCATTCTTGGTGTTCTTGGTGTTCTTGTTGATCGTGTGCTTACTTTGAGGCGGACAAAAGCCGGGGGTCGTTGATAATGGTTTGCAAGCCTCGAGCAGGTCAGGCGATCCCTATGGCGAGCGACCATTTTCACCGAACAGCGAGATACCACAGGTATTCTGTTTCCGGGTATGGCTTGCTTGCCATATATATTGAAAGGCGATTGTCGCCATGATAGTCTCAAGATCAGACTCTCTCGAGCAAGACTTCCTAAGCAAGCAACGTCGCCACGATGAAATTCATCCACCGCTGTTGCGCAGCTCTGGCTCTCCTAGCCAACGCTTTCTCGGCTCTCTCACTACCAGGAACGAATAGCCTAGCAGTTCGCGCGGACCCGAACAAATATGTCACGGCGCATTTCATGGTACGCCCTATCTCAATCACCTGAACGCCTCAATCTTAACCAGAGCAGGTTGGCATTGTCGAGAACTATACTGTCGACGACTGGAAGCACGACATGGAGCTGGCCAAAGAGATCGGCATTGACGCATTTGCTCTGAACTGCGCCAGCATCGACTCGTACACGGACAAACAGCTAGCCTACGCATACGAGGCTGCCGAGGACGTCGACTTCAAAGTGTTCATCTCGTTCGACTTTGCGTACTGGTCAAACGGCGACACTCAAAGGATCACCAACATCATGAAGCTTTATGCAGATCACCCGGGCCAGTTCCAATATGGCGGCGCTGCGCTAGTGAGCACGTTTGTCGGGGACAGCTTCAACTGGAATCCAGTCAAGAGCGCAGTGAGCCATCCGATCTTTGCAGTCCCAAATCTGCAGGACCCGAATTGGTCAAGCCAGGCCAATACAGGCATCGATGGGGCTTTCTCGTGGTATGGGTGGCCGACGGACGGGGGAAACAGCATTATCAAGGGTCCGATGACGACAATCTGGGATGACAGGTTCATCAGCAATCTCAAGAGGGTGAACAAGGTGTATATGGCTCGTGAGTTGCCTAGTCCTCTCTCCCCATACGATACTGATCAAGTAGCTGTCTCGCCGTGGTTCTCAACCCATTTCAATACGAAGAACTGGGTCTTTATTTGCGAAGATCAGCCCCATCTCCGCTGGAAGCAGATGCTTGGTATGCAGCCGGAGCTCATCCAGATCATCTCCTGGAATGGTACGTCCCTCAAGCCCTAGTCATGAGTAGCGCTAACAAATCCAGATTACGGCGAATCCCACTATATCGGTCCTTACTCAGAGGCCCACTCAGATGATGGCTCAGCGCAGTGGACGAAAGACTTCCCCCACGACGCCTGGCGCATCATTGCCAAGCCATATATCGCCGCGTACAAGGCCGGCGAGAAAGAGCCCACAGTGGAATCCGACCAGCTTGTCTACTGGTACAGACCGACACCAAAGGGCGTCACCTGCACAAAAGATCCGCTCGGTCCACCAAACGGAAGAGACCTGCTTGAAGATACAGTCTTTGTCACCACGCTGCTCACCGAGCCTGCCACCTTGGTAGTTGGCAGCGGCCCCAACGAGTTCTGGATTGATGTGGATGCGGGAATCCACACCTCGAGCGTTCCCATGGGTGTGGGCTCGCAGGACTTCCATATCAGACGAGATGGCGAGGTAATCCTTGGGGGTCCTGGAGGCTTGGATATCCAGAACAAGTGTGATTACTATAACTTCAATGTTTATACTGGCTCTTTCAGCGCTTAGATGCTGGAGGATCAAAGACTGGCGGTTATTTGTTGATTCGGAAGAGAGGCTCAGTGCCGTATGACACAGGTTCATCCAATAAATTATTGCTTGCTTTTTTCAGCCTCGTCACGCTATATTAGACGCATAAATAGAGGGGAATATGGCGGGTTGGAATTGCAGGCGCTTTAGCAGCTTGGCCAGCCTTCAATTTGCTCGGGAAAGAGACCAGAATCATCTCTTCATGAGAAAGGCGACTTGAACGTGATCATAGGTATGATAAGCGCTGTGTTGCACCACCAGCGCGTGCTTTTGCCTGAGCTCGGAGCCCGCACGACCGAGCCATCAACCGCCGGGGACACTGCGATTTTAGTCGAGTTTCCCGAGCAGGACAGGGTAGTTGAGACGTATGTCAAAGTCCTAGACCGAATGGATAGACAAGCAGCACATCTCTCTGACTCCTATTCCAATTTATTGGATCTCGGCAGAAACACGAGAGCACTTTCGAAGCCCGGGTGGCGCACGAGCAAGCTGCCGATACAGCCGGTAAGGGCAAGGACAATCATGGGTTTTACCATCGTGACCATTGTTGATCCCCCGCTGTCGTTCATCGCCTCCTACACAATCAACATAGCTGAGTTCTCTCAAGCAGCAGGGTCAGATAGCATGGGCCTGTCGTTTGTCTCCAGGCACATCTTCGAAATCGGCTTAGCTATTGCGATTCCGCTCATACTGCTTGCTTTTGCAGAGCAGAATTTCAAGCTTGGGTTTCGAGCACTGCAGGACGTCCTTCGGGAGAAAGGAAATTCCAATTAATTACCGCGGCCGAGCAGCGAAGAGGGAGTCAATTTATCAAGCACATTATTAGAGCTCGTCCACAGCTCGAGTTTTTCCGGGGCGCCGCAGAGAGAAACTCGCGACCGGTCACCTCGGTCACCGGAGAATGAGTGCTGAAAGAAAGTCGGGTATATTTGTTGGTTCCTGAAAAGCAGGGCATCCATTAATCACGTGTTTCTCGTCCTAGCATAAGCGCAGCCAATCAAACTGGTGACGGACTTGGCCCACTAGAGTGGAAGAGAGTTGAGACAAAGCGACGCAAGGCCAGTGAGGTAGGAGAAAGTAAATGTCGGACCGTAAAGTAGAGAATCAAAATACCAAGACAGGCAGGTCCCAGGCGGAGACGAAGCCCTGGGGTTCAGGCCAGGTTCGCATGGGTCGGGTTCCAGTCCGGGTCTCGGTCTCGCGCACCAACATTTTGGAGGCTGACTTTTCTAGCGTCATCACTAAAATTTATCCTCACGCATTAACCCTCCGATTCTCCCCTCTGCTCAACCGCGGAGCTTCTGCACACCCACATTTCCAACCCCAGAACTTCCTCCAGGAAGTCCTCCCCTTACTACACCACACTTAACCTATATTTGAGGCGCGCGCAGGTCATTCCTTAGCGCGTTCCGCGATCTCGATCCAACCGCAATCATGGGTGCGTTGACCCCTCCCATTGCCGACTCGCCATCGCAGTCGTCTCGTCTTTACTTGCAGGATGGGCCTCGGAGGCTAACAGATGGATTTGAACAGCGCCCGGAAAGCAAAAGGCCCAGAAGATGTCCCTCGGGAACTTCTTGGCTGACGATAGTATGCTCCGAAATTCAAGGCTCCCCGCGCGCACGCACATGGCTAATCACCGGTAGACTTTGGCTCTTGGGCTGATGAGATGGAGGACATGCCCTTGCCTTGTAAGTGCTTTTTTATCCGATTGGTGTTTGATAACTTTTTACTAATGTTGTTCGTCCTGTAGCTGGTAAGCGACCACCTTCCCGCGAACGCACAACTGTCCGCCATATATATTATTCCTAACACGTCGCAGTCCCCGCTTCCTCCAGCTTTGGAGGCGACCGCCGTGTCCCTCCGTCCTCTGCTGGATTCGGTGGTTCTGGTGGCTTTGGTAGCGCCATGGTCAACGGTACGACACGTCCCTGGTTTTCATGGAGAAAATATGTATATTGACTGTGGTCTAAGATCGTGGCTTTGCTATCAGGGAGCCCCTTCCCCTGCCGACCGAGCCCCCATACACCGCTCATGTCGGAAACCTGTCTTTTGACGCTACCTCCGACGATGTCTCTGACCTCTTCGCTGAGTGTCAAGTGACCAACGTTCGTATCGTGGAGGACAAGTTGACGAAGGCCCCCAAGGGTTTCGGATATATCGAGTTCGAAACTGTCGAAGGCCTCAAGAAGGCTCTCGACATCTCTGGATCTACTCTTCAGGGACGAGCCATCCGTGTCAGCATCGCGGAGCCTCGTATGTTTGCCCCGACCTACACGTACGACACGGTACTAACTGCTTTGCAGCCAAGGAGCGCGATGTGAAGGAATTTGACTGGACCCGCCGCGGCCCTCTGCCCGATGCTCCTCAGCGCCGCGTGCCTGACCGTGCTTCTTTCGGTCGTAACCTCGACAACGTCTCCGATGCCGGAAGCGAGCCGCGCCGCCGTGGTGGCTTCGAGAGCGACGGCAAGGTCCGCGATTTCTCGAACTGGGAACGCAAGGGCCCTCTTTCTCCCCCTCCTATGAGAGAAGGTCGCCCCGGCAGCAATGAAGGTCCTGGGTTCCGCAGTCGCTCCCCTGCCTGGGGTGAGGGACGCTCGGAACGCTCCCAGGATGGCTCTCGTCCTCCCCGACGCGAATTCCAAGAGCGACGCGAGTTCCAGGAGCGCACCCCTACAGCCGCTGACATGGACAACCAGTGGAGAGCCAGAATGAAGCCCGATGCTCCTAAGCAACCCAGCAACCCTCCTTCCCCCGCCCCTGCTGCCGCTGTACCGGCCGCTGCTCCTGCTCCTGCCTCAAGGCCGCGATTGAACCTCCAGAAGCGGACCGTTACCGATGCCGCCGCCAGCCCCACCACCGGCGAATCGAAGTCTAGCATCTTTGGCGGTGCTCGTCCCATTGATACCGCCACCAAGGAGAGAGAAGTTGAACAACGGCGTCAACTGGCTCTGCGCCAGAAGAAGGAGGCTGATGAGAAGGCCAAGGCCGAGAAGGTGGAGAAGCAGAAGGTCGCCAAGGATGCCGTTAAGTCTGAGAAGCCTGGGTCGACCCTCGATCCCAACGGCAGGGACCAGCAGGATACTCCCCAGGGTGGTGGTAACTTTGAGATCCTCCGGCGGGCCGGTGAGGATGAGGGCGGCATGAGCGCCGAGCAGGAACCTGAGCAGAAGGCTGAGGGTGATGCTGTTACCACCGAGGCCACGAAGGCTGATGACAAGACGAACGGTTCCTGGAGGGCCGGACCTACCTCCACCGAGAACGCTGGCGACGATGAGGGCTGGAGCACTGTCAGCTCAAAACCGCGCAACAACCGCCGCGGTGGCCGTAACTTTGCATAGATTCATGGATACCCCCTTTGAACCCCATCATCAGTCGACCGAAGCATTGCGCCGGCAGAGACGACCTCTTCCCTCCTCACGGCCGGGATGTCTTTTGGTTACGTTGATAGCCATTTGTCTCTCATCTTACCTCGCCTATACCGCCCTTCCTTATCCCCCCTTCATCTCAATCTCTCGTCCTGTTACTTTGGTTCTGTCAATTCCAGCATCTTTGCTTTCTGCAGGCTAGATCTATGATTCACGTCTAGCCATCTTGTATCGTTGTGTTGTCACTTGTTCCGCATGTCGAAAAGTTTGTCTGCCATCTTTTCCTTCTCTTGTTTTCCCAACCCTGTCCGAAGTGAGGGAAAGCTAGCTCTCCTAATCATCTCCCCTCCCCTTTCGAATTCTGTCTTGTTTGGGTCCTGGTGGGCGTGTGGAGTCTCAATTTCTTGTTCTTTATCAGAGATGTCATGTCCTCGTCACGAGACAGCCATGCGATGCGAATAGGATCACGACCCAACATGATGCGTACAGAGAATGAAGAGAGCACGATATGTTAATTGACCTGTTATGTTCTATGCCGGGTAGTCTATCTAATTAGGGCTCCTTCTCCGTAGCCTTGCCCCTTGAGTCATCGACGCCCATCTCGCTTACGCCATGTGGGTCAGCTTCAAGATCGGGCGATGATCGTTCCAGGCAGAGCCTCCAGAGCCCAGATTAGCATTGGTCTGATACAGAGTATTGAAATAAGGGCTCTTAGTGGCTCAAAATGGACCGGCAGTTTGACAGGGTAGTCCTGCTTGCTTGTTGGAATTTGAATTCTATCGCAGACTGCTGCCTTCATCGAAGAACACTGATTATAAGTAGAGTCGATACTCGTCTGTTCCACTTGATGAGGTTAATGAACCGGGATTATACTACTAGCGCTCCATCAAGACGGCTATATGGCCGCAGGACCACGGGGAATATCGGCCATACCGTGCAGTCGGGCCGACCGACTAACAGCAAGTCATAAACAGCGCAGCCATCCCTCCCTTCTCAGGACTTCCTTGCCCGGTCAACGCCTCCCAACTCTACCAAGTAGCACAGCAATGTTTACAGTGCGAGCTCAGCTCAAGCCGCTTCAAAGCTGTGGTATGCGTTCTTTGCCTATTCTCGTATCCAGATCCCAGATGTCAACTGACTATCGTTGTGTTTTCATGCAGTTTGTGGTGTTCGATCGACAGGAAGCATTTCCCAACAATGGTCACGAGTCCGTGTTTCGGCAATCAAGAGGCGAGCACTCGCCCTGAGCCTACCAATAGCCCTCTGCAACGCAATACTAACACTCGCGTGCTATAGCGTCCGATTCTCCTCCTCCAAACCTAAACCATCCGGCGACCCCCTCACCCTCCTCGCAAGACAACGCCTCAACCGCCCCGTCTCCCCACACCTCTCCATCTACCGCCCCCAGATCACCTGGCTCGTCAGTATAGCCACTCGAATCACAGGCATCGCGATCTCCGGCGGTCTCTATCTCTACGCAACAGCCTACCTCGCGTCGCCAGTAACAGGGTGGAACATCGGGCCTGAATCGGTCGCCACGGCATTCGGTGGTCTCTCGCCAATCTCGAAGTTTGCGGTTAAGTTTGCCGCCGCGTACCCGTTTACGTTTCACGCGTTCAATGGCGTCCGCCATCTAGTGTGGGATACGGGACGGGGCCTGACGAATAAGCAAGTCGCTAGGACTGGCTGGACGGTTGTGGGTGCATCGGGGGTTGTGGCGGCGCTGCTGGCGAGTTGGAGACCTGGGGACGAGTAGACATCGCGCCAGGTTGATGTTAATTATCGATATATTTGATCTTGAGGAGACGGGGCTGCTTATCTGTGGATTGGGATGGAGACCAAGATTGATTGATATCTCATCCGCCCCACCGCGTCCGAGCTTCAAGCAGTCCCGCACTCATTATCAACGCCTCAAATGCTGCAAGTAGTAAACGGGCTTGTAAGAGCAGAGAAGAGACAGCGGAAGAATCACCAACTCCGTCAGCAACACGTAAAAATGCCGCCAAGCAAGGCGCTCGCGGGCCAGGATGACCATTCGGGAAAGATTCCCAGTCGATTGGGGCTCGTTTCTTTTGATTTCCTGCAAACCCCTCCACACCTCGCGCTCACCTCCAACCGAGCCAGCCTCCTCCAACTCCCGCGTCTCCGAGTCCCTCGCATGGGCTGACCTTCATGATGCTTCTCCTCTTTCGCCCCTTGTCTCCCTTCGTCTTGCACTTCCCTCCATAGCTGTAGAAACAGTTCTCGAGTCAATCGAGACCACCATGGCGGGCCTTTCTCAGAGCCACAGCCGATCCGAATCTTCATTCTGTCGCTCTTGTGAGCAGCAGCAGGAGGGGGGAGAGCAGAATGTTGACTTTAATACGGTACCCGCGCCGTGGATGGTCGAGTTGCGCTCTTCCAAGGCATTCGTTACTTGGGTTGTGGCCATTGCGGTCTTCACTGTGCGTTTACATCTCAATCTATCAAGTTCTTTTAATGACTGACTTGTTCCAAAGGACGTCTTCATCTATGGAATGGTACGCTCAAAGATACCCGTTTTCCCATTGCGTCTCTAGTTACTTCAAAGCTGACTAGATGGCCAGATTATACCTATCCTTCCTGAAGTCCTGAAGACCAGAGCCTCCATCCCCGAGGAAGAGCGTATGTCGCTTCCTTCCAGCAGCAAATGCTTCTTCTCACAAGAAACGTAGTACAAAAATGGATGTCCATCCTCCTTGCAGCCTTCGGCGGCGCTCTATTCGTCGGATCCCGTGAGCTCACGCCCGAATCCATTCACACCCTTCAAGAGTCCAAGCTCACCGACATGCGCAGCAATCTTCGGCTACTTTGCCGATAAATCGTCCTCGCGTCAAGCGCCCTTCATGATCGGGCTCCTTGCGCTCGCCGGGTCCACGGTAATGTTCTGGTTCGCGCATACGATAGAAGCTCTCGTCGTAGCGCGCACGTTCCAGGGCCTGTCATGCGCTGTAGTTTGGACCGTGGGCATGGCGCTTATCGTGGACACGATGGGAAAGGATCAGGTTGGTACCGCCATGGGTATTGTTTCTATGGCTATGACGGTAGGCACGGTTATGGGGCCGTTTGTGGGGGGTGTTGTGTGAGCCTTTCTCTTTCTTACCTCTCTTACATCTGAGGTTGTAACTTGCTAGTGCTAATGGCATTTGATCAGCCTCTCCCAAGCGGGATACCACGCGGTCTTTGGTCTAGCGCTTGCTCTAATCTTCGTAGACATCGTGCTACGGCTCGTGATGATTGAGCGCAAGAACGCAACGACATGGATTGACGACAGCGGTCCCCACTCCAACGCAGAAACAGAGAGACTCTTGGAGTCTTCTTCAACTGCACCTCTTATCTCTCCATATGGCTACGCAGCCATTGAGTCTACCAACGACCACGACACCGAATCCCAGCATCGCAACGCTAAAGCCACCGCAGAAGGCTCCATCCCTACCAAACGCTCCATGCCCCCGATGCTCCGCATGATCTGCTCCCTCACGCTCCTCGTCATCCTCGAAGCAACCCTCGTCGAGGCAATGGCATGGTCTTCATTTGACTCAGTACGCACCCTAGGCAGCTCCTTTTTCTCTTTCTCGGCGCTTTTCTAATAATCACCTAATAGGTCCTCCCCCTCTACGTCCGCAGCACATTCGCCATGTCCCCCATGGGCATCGGGCTCTGCTTCATCCCGCTCTTCCTGCCCTCGTTCCTAAGCACATTGATCGGGTCTGCCGTCGACAAGCACGGGAGCCGGCCGGTCGCCGTACTCGGCTTCCTTCTGGACGTGCCGACGTTTTTCCTGCTGAGCCTGGTAACCGAGAACACAGTGCGCGACAAAATCACGCTGTACGCGCTGCTATTCAGCGCGGGGTTCGGCGCCGCGCTCAAGA
Source organism: Aspergillus incahuasiensis (assembly GCA_003719405.1). Classification (NCBI taxonomy): domain Eukaryota; kingdom Fungi; phylum Ascomycota; class Eurotiomycetes; order Eurotiales; family Aspergillaceae; genus Aspergillus; species Aspergillus incahuasiensis. Next base: position 65,155 of record RHLP01000047.1, read on the forward strand.
CTGTCTCTTTGATGGTCGAGGTTAGTCGGGCGGTCGAGGACATTGAGCGGGCGTGTCCTGGTGTCTTTGGGGATAAGGGGGCCACCGCGCAGGCGTATGGCTTGTTTAATGTTGCGTGGTCTGGCGGGCAGGTTGCGGGTCCGCTTGTTGCGGGCTGGCTTGTGGATCGATGGGGGTGGGCGGTTATGGTCAGTGTTTTTGGGGTCGTGAGTGCTGTTACCGCGGTGGTTTTGTTGGTTACGGCGAAGGAGTTGAGGAAGTAGTACCTAGCTTGCCTCAGTATTAGGTAGTATGGCATGGGGAAATCTTCGTCTGGTTAGGTCTATATGACTGTTTGGCGATAGCGAATGTTCGATAGAATAGAAGTGAGGATATGTACTCTAGGAGTCCTTGAGAGATAATAAAAGTTCAATGTATCTTGAATATATAGAACATATGCGCCGTGAGATGTATGTATAAGACGCCTGAACCAACATTGAATGAGAAAACGACCCTTGAAACCAGGTATCCTCGTCCTATCCGCCCATAACCATGCAATCATAATTCATGAAGCCCAGGCTTTCCCAGCAGAAACCAGACCCAACCCAATCCCATAACCAGTATATCCCGGGTATATATAAAGCATGAACCGTGGAAAGCAAGAATGAAAACCAAACTCCTCGCCCTCTCCGTCCTCATCCCCGAAGCAATGACATACCAATGAGAAACTACCCAACCAAAGCCCTAATCCTCTCGACCCTCTCCATCGCCTTCTCCAACCTCTCCAGCCGGTTTCTCTTCTCGACATCCCTTCTCTCCAGCACAGCAACCCGCTCTTCTAGCCTCGCGCGTGCCTTGCGCTCCTGTGCAACCATCTCGTTCGCCTGGCTAAACAGCTGCGCCGTCAATTCTTCCAGCTCGCTGCTCGCCTGCGTGAGCTGCGTCTCGGCTGCCTTGCGAAGGCTTTGTTCACGGTTGAGTGCGTTCTGGAGCTCGAGGGTCTCTTCGGAAGAGGGTCGGGGCGTCGGAGTGCGCGGTTGTAGAGGAGGCGGGGATTGGGTAAGCTGTTGGCACGCTACCTGGCTCTGTGGTAATTGCGGCGATTGTGGTGGCTGAGACTGTGGTTGGGAGGACGCTGTGCTAGGACGGCGGTAGGGGAGGAGGGAGGCAAGGGATGAAAGGCGGCTTTGCTGGACGACTTGTTGCGGGGGTGATTGGGAGGAGAGCGAGTTCGAGTTCGACGGCGAGTGCGAGGAAGTCGAGGTAGAGGAAATCGAGAGGCCGTTCCGCTGGGTGAAGCCGGTTGTTCCAGCGGGTTGGTTGGCTTGAGTACGGAGTCGTCGCATTTCGGCTTCGTATTCGAGGAGTTTCTCTGCTGTGGCGGAAAGTTAGTTCAACGTAGTTCCATGAGAAAATTGACAGCGCTTTATTTGGCAAGAGAAAAAAAAAACATACACATCTGAACAGCCTGTTCATTCAAGAACTGGACCTGTCCTTCCAGATCCATCACCCGGCGGCGCGTGAGCTCTGCGGGGTGAGACTGTGATTGTGACTCCGGCGCCTGGCCGCATGTTGGACAGGTTTTCTCGAAAGCCGGGCCTCGAGGAACGCTGACTAGGGTCGTAGACGTGAACGCGGTTGCTGTGCTTGTCGCCATGATGATCGTACCATCAAGCCATGGGAGCAGAATAAGGATAAGAGCAAGAATGCGGAGCGGCCAGGTGGAGGGAAGGATTTAAGGAGCGGAAGGTGAAACCCAAACATCAAAGAGCCCACCAGGGCCACCACCCAAGGCTGGAACGCCGAACGCAGGGAACCTTAGGCTTAGGGTCCCCGTCCTTAATCCTGCCGCTAATTATAGCCTCCGGCGTCAATAGTCGCTCAATGAGCTTGCACCTTCAGTTAGGGGTCCTGCTGGCATCGTCAAGTTCGGAGATTTCCAGATGCCGCTTGATTGTCGGTCGATTGAGATGCAGGCTGGCATCATTTGTTTGATTGTTCTTGACTCCTTTTCCAACGGTTATTTTGCCCTCCACAATTCGGCTTCGAGCACGTGCGACCCAGTCCCCACCGTAGCCTCCATTATCTTATGGGTCATGTCAGTGACTTCATTATTTTAGAATTACAGTCGCACCAGTCCACGATTGTAAAATGTTTCCCGATTAACCAAAACTAGGTCTAATCCTCGACACGGTTGAGTTGCACCTTGATACCTAGGGATAAGGTTGATTCGGCCTCTCCAGCCACATCTCCCTTGCACATGTGTCCAACCCAGCCCGCGCCATGACCTTGTTATCTTCCCAGCCATGTTACTGTTGCTCATTGAATACAGCCTATACAGGTGGCTCGCATAATTCACTCTTCTTCCCTGATCCTTACATATTGGCCCTGCAAAGTCTTCAAGCATAATGCAAATTGTTCCTGTGCAACAATCGAAGCACGTAAAGCTGCCAAAAACGGGTCACTTTCAGCTCCCAAAAAAGCCTCAGGCGAAATGTCTTGTACTTGGAGGAACCTGACCTCTCGCGGGTCATGGCTAGAAAGGGGACCAATATCCGAACCTGGTACCTGGAATGAAGTGCCAGCTAATTCGGAAGAGGTGAGGGCATGGGCAGTGCTTCTGGGTGCCTGGGGAGAACTATTGCTAGAAGTTCTCGCTGGTGTCTGAGTCATTTCAACCTTTTGTGGATTCGGAAAAGTGATGCCGGTGGCAACTTCTCGTTCATCTTGAGATGAAGCGTCAGCTTGTTCCTGTTCAAAAGATGTATGATGTGGTGAGCTATCTATACGCTCTGGTTGCTCCCGGCTTGGGCTTGGTCGACGGATGGTCTCCAGTCTACTCTTCCAGGACTTGTTGTCCGATGTGGTATCCAACGTATATTGTCTGTGAGTAGCAAAACGTGGTCGTATATTGCTAACATCCAGTTCCTCGTTGGGAGCAGGCCGCTGTAGAAAAGTTGACTCAAGGTCAGGCCTTAGAGAAGCTGGGTCATCGGAGCTATCTCGTCCAAGTTTTGTGTCCAGTAATGCCTGCCATCGGCGGACTGGTGCCAGTTCCAATTCCTTGAACATGGCCGGGACGAGAAACAATAGCATTGTCACTACTGTTACAGCAATATACACGCCTAGCACTGCGAATGAGGAGCCCTTGTCTGTGGATGAGTCCAGGTGATCAGCAGCGACGATACCTAGGTAGATTCCCAGGCCCACGAGGAAGGCTGCGAGGGAGTAATGGAGGAGTAAAGCCGGTGCTTGGAGCATAATAGCGGAGCTGAATGAGGCTGACACCCAGCGGTTGCGGTCTCGGAATTCAATAACGAGCTTGCGTGCTTGCTCCCATGTATCATCTTTCCTCTGCCCATTGTTGTTGTTGTTGTTCGGTAATGATGGAAGCTCCACGTCTTCTTGTTTTTGCAGCAGATCTCTAATCATCTTGTCTACTTCAAAGCGTTCATTGCGTCCGCTCGGCTGGCTAAGCCAGTCTTTGACGTCTTCGGCGTTGTAGAAACTGCTGAGTTTTCGCTGGAGAAGACACGCATAGAAGACCGATAGGAGGGCAGTAACAAGACTGAAGACAAAGGCGGCTCTAGATGTCCAGTGCACTGAGCTCAGGCTGTCCAACTGGAAGGCAGTGATGGCTATCTGGGCAACAATGGCAGACTTAGAACCTCACGGTCTTGTTAGGTCGACTTATGGTCATACTCGCAACCGTGGCGAACTCACGGCAACTGCAAGCATAGAACAATCTTCTGACAATGACTTCTTGAGCACCATAGGCTCATCTCCTGTAGACTGTAATACGTGTTTTTCGATTCGGTGCACAACGTCTTCGGCATCAGGGAAGATGAACAGTAGGGAAAAAGCATGGAGCAGGCCATGGGCGTGATAGAGTTGTTGGAAGCTCGACCGGGCACCACGAAGGGTTATGACCTCGTATGGTTCGTAGAATTTCAGAATGAGAGATACCAAGAATGCCTGGAACTCGATTGGGTCCATCATTGTCAAGCTGTTGAATAATAGGATGTAAAGTTGTGTTCAGCTGCGGGGGGAAAGCGTCCAGAGCACTGCCTCTTCTTCCTCCAATCAACAAGAGAGGAACTTGTTGGGATACTGTAACCCCTTCGTATAGGTAGTCATAATCTGCAGCAAGGCTGCCAAGAAAGGCAGGCCTGCCTCTATACAAAAGTCAAGGGGTTAGACCAGAAGGAATATGGTCAAGCAACCTGAAAATCCAGCTTGGACAGATTATCGAACCATATCCAAGTGCATCGGGTCAACCCGACGGATCTAAGGTTATGCGCCTAGGCCCTTGAAGTTGGTGTGCGATGATGACAGTGAGACCCCACCTTGCCCCCCGCTCCAAATATATATCTCCAACCGGTTTGCAGGAGCTTGACCAAAGCAACTTCTTGAGGTCCTCCTCTCAACAACTCCCAATTTTTCATTATAAGAAACCATTCATGATGACCATCGGCGTCGCAATTATTGGCAGCGGTAAGTCCTTTGTTTCCCAAATTGCGCAGATGGAGCTAACCGCACAACAGGCATCTTTGCCAAGGAGCAACATCTGGTACGTCACCTCAAATGTATCAGCTATAGATCCCTTGCGCAACGCTGGCATTGGCTTGAACTACTGAAGTGGACGACTTAAATAATACTAACAGCATCAATCCAGCCTGCGGTCACAGAAGCTTCCAATCTCTCGTTGAAAGCGATCTACTCGCGCTCGCTAAAATCCGCCAAGGGCCTAGCGGAAGGTCTCAATGGCGTAGATTTGTACTCGGACGACTCTGGCGCAGGGAAGAGCTATAAGGATCTCCTCGCCAGAGATGATATCAAGGCTGTTGTTTTGGCGTACGTATGGCCTTTCTACCAGTCTTGCCCGGCGTGGCTCAGAGATCTTCCGCTTCTGGACACTGGGTGCCGCAGATGGTGTAAATAGGTTGGGCATGATTGTTAACTCCTTTGATAGCCTTCCCATCCTCGCGCAGCCGGCGTATATTAAGGAAGCACTGGCAGCAGGAAAGCACGTCCTGTCCGAAAAACCGATCGCCAAGGACCTTGCTACCGCGCAGGATCTGGTGAAATGGTACAACGACAGCGCCAATGTTGACAAGTCCAAGACGCTCTGGGGCGTCGCGGAGAACTACCGCTTCATTCGCAAGTGGTTGAAGACGGCAGAGGAGGTACAGAAGCTCGGAGGGGTAAAGACGTTCCGTGTCGTCGTGAGAAACAAGGTCGGGACTGAGGGAAAGTACTTTAGTATGTCGCCCTAATCTTCTTATGGTCGCGGCTATTCACGGCTACTTGACTTCTACGGGGACGTTGTTCGTCGGGACGACAAGCTGACCTGGTATAGATACACCTTGGCGTAAGTCTCCGGAATACCAGGGCGGATTCCTTCTCGACGGTGGTATCCATACCCTCGCTGGTCTCCGCCTGATCCTGGGTCGCGGATCAAATAGCCTCAAGTCCCTATCTGCGCAAACGAGCCAACTACAAGAACACCTGCCGCCCATCGACACGGTCGACGCGCTGTTGACGACCTCATCCGGCGCGCACGGTGTACTGAATCTGTCATTCGGTTCTGAGTTCAAGGATTCCGTTCTAGAGTTTACATGCGAAAAGGGCGTCGTGGCGCTTGTTGACGACCGGTTGACTGTTAACGGTGCTGCGACTGATATCCCCTTCGAAGGCGTCGGAGTCAAGGAGGAAGTCAAGGCATTTGGGGAGTCGGTTGAGGCAGGAAAATTAGACGTTAAGTTGCGTCCGGAAGAGGCGTTGGCGGATCTCGAAGTTTTGGAGTCGATGATCAAGAGTGGCGAGGATGGACAGAGGAAAACGTTGAAGTTGCAAGAGTAAACAGACGTGATGTTCATAAGGCGGGAATTATCCACCTGAATAAGGCTAGCCTAATGCGAATATGAGACTAAGACAAAATAAGAAGCACCCGTAGGGCAGGACCTGAAAGCCCTATCACGTGCACACAAGCCAATTCCGCTCGCTTAGCAAAGGGCACTAACGGGGGCCCAGCAGTCTCGGGCGGCCAACCCTCAGCGCGAAATTTCGAGACCGATTCGACCGTTCGACAACTCCAGCGCCAACGGGACAAACGACAAGGTATATTCACTCTCTGAATCCGCTCGTCAAGGGAATTTCGTTGATGCTAATTATTGCGTGAAGATGGTCCTCGCTAAGAAGCACGTCCCTATCGTCAAGAAGCGTATGTCACCACCTGCCCACCCACTGCCCTGGCTTTAGAGTCGAAAAAGGAGGATAGAAAATCTGGACAAGAGTTGAGAGAAGAGGTGGAATCACTGGGAAACTCGGTCAAATGATACTGGCAATTGGGAAGGGAACGACCGACAAACGACGGCTCGGAATGCCACTAGTTTTAGGTGATCAAGTCAACTGACGGATCATCGTATAGGCACCAAGCGCTTCACCCGCCACCAGTCCGACCGCTTCAAGTGCGTGCCGGAGTCATGGCGCAAGCCTAAGGGTATCGACAACCGCGTCCGCCGCCGCTTCAAGTCGAACATCCCCATGCCCTCTGTACGTCACCCGCCACCAACGAGTTCGAATCGAATCGACAATGGATGCAAAAGAATGAGCGAAGGCTAATACCTGGATAGATCGGTTACGGTAGCAACAAGAAGACCAAGCACATGATGCCCTCCGGCCACAAGGCTTTCCTCGTTCACAACGCCAAGGACGTCGAGCTGCTCCTCATGCACAACCGCACCTACGCTGCTGAGTGCGTCCCTTCAATCCACCACTGAGAAAACTGAGAAACCGAACGGAGGAGCTAATATGTCACTAGGATCGCCTCCGCCGTCTCTTCCCGCAAGCGCGTTGATATCGTCGCCAAGGCCAAGGCCCTCGGTGTCAAGGTCACCAACCCCCGTGGCCGTGTCACCACCGAGGCATAAATGCATTGCATTGGCATTGATTGAAACGAAAAAAAGCGAAAATGATTCTGGGAATGAATTGATAAAGCGCGGGCAATACGGTTACGGTTACGGTCTCGGACGATTCGACTGGGCTGAGCTGGAGGAAGTCCATCTTTGCTGGACTGGACAAGGGGTGGAATATGGGTCGATTTTTTCTTATACATACCCTACCATCCATCTATCCATTTAAATACCAAATGAGTTGTTGAATGGATTCGCGGTCTTCTCGGTTGACAAATTTTCGCTGCTTGGTGCGGGGCTTTACGTCTCTCCTGTTGGTGTCTTGGGAATTCAATGGATGGAGTTTCTTTCGTTTCGCCTATGTCTGATCTCAGTAGACTGGGGTGGAGGGGGTAGTCCTATAATATCCATCAGCACCCCGAGCGTCCACAGTCCACACCTTATCCCTGTCTGTTCGCTACCTGTAATGAATAGATGAAGTTTGGTCTTCCTATCCAGCACCCCAAACCTGACTATATTCCAAATGGTATATGCGGTCTATCAGACAGAATGAACCCAACACCTACGATGCAGCGCAACCCAGACAAGAACTTTTATACACCGTAACCATCATATCTCATGCACTCCCGGCAGCGGCAGCAGAAGCAGCAGCAGCAGCAGCAGCCTCCTCCCTCTGCCTCTCCTCCGAAATATCAATCATACCCACGCCCTCAACGAGCGCCGCAACGCCCCTTTTCCCTCTAACCCCATCCTTGCCCCCCTGCCCAAGCGGCTCATCCTCAACACCAAACTCCCTTACAACGCCATCGCCATACACAACCTCGTTCTCCACATCCTCAACCCACTCGGGCACCTCCATAGGCCCGTCCACGCCCTTCGGCGGACGCGCCCAAGTCGGAATTTTACTGCGGTACTTCCACTCGCCGTGCGCATCGCCGTACGCGACGGCATGCAGGAAGATACCGAGCTCGTGCACGCCGGGATCCGTGTACAGTTCTGTCCCGCAGACGTCGCAGGTCTCGCCGGAGAGGCGCTCGCCCTTGCGCCGTTCGTAGTCTGCGACCGCGGCCTCGTGCTCTTTCGTCATGATCGCTTCGACAACGTCTTGCGATGTCCCTGGGGGTACGAGGGGCGGCGTCGTGAAGTGCGTGCGGAAGGAGGCCTTTTCTTTCTCCTTTTCCGAGCCCTGCCCTTCGACCGACTCCGCTTTCTGTTGCGATTGTGATTGCGATTGCTCTTGCGCTGATTCCGATGGTTGCGTTGGTGGTTTCGGGGCGTTCGGCTTCTTCGCATCAACAGGCCCGATGTTAGGGATCTCCGTGCGCCCCATCGCCATCAGGCGGTCGATGATTTCATCGTCCATCTCAGCGCTGGCATCGTCCTTGCCTAGCTCCGGCCCAAAAACGCGCCCATTGCTGTAAATCGGATCGTTGCTGATCGGGTGTCCCAGGAACTGCAGATGTACGCGGATTTGGTGTGTTCGACCCGTCAGCGGGAAGCAGTGCACGATGCTATAGCCTTCGCTTTCATTAACGTAGGAAGGGGGTGGGGTGGCGGGCCTAGCCCCTTCTCCGTCGGTGTTTAGAGTGGACGGTGAGGGAGGCGGGTAATACGCCAACCGCCTGAACTTCGTCTTCGCCTCTTTTCCGGTCGCGCGAACGCGGTTGAGCCCGACCTTCGGGCTGACGCTCATGATGGGCTGGTCGACGACTGTCACCCCGTCAGGGAACCGGCCCTTGACTCTTGCAACGTACTCCTTCTGCACCGTCCGTTCCCTCAACTTCACGGTCATCCGATCAGCACCCTGCGGTGTCTTCCCGACAAACATGACACCGCTCGTCAGGCGATCAAGCCGGTTACAAGGGCGCGGGACGTACGCGCCGCCGTTCTGGATGCGCAGGATCTCCATGACGGAGTTGTAGTGGTAGCGACCCGTCGAGTGCACGGGAACACCGGCGGGCTTGTCAATGACGAGTAGATCATCGGACTCATGGATTATACCAATTTCGTTGCCGGTAACGGGGGGTTCGTGGCGGTGGAGGGTGTGCGAGATGACTTCGCCGTTTTTGAGGACGGTATGCGGGCCCGCGGGCTTGCCATTTATGCAGACGTAGCCGCTTTCGAGCGCTTTTTTCTAGGTTGAAGATGTATGTTAGTAGTGTGACAAGGGATCCTGCGGCTAGTCGAGGAAGATGGGGCGTACGTAGTAGTCCGGCTCGCGGTCGCGGAATTCAGAAGTGAAGATGTCTATCAGCTCCCGGTTTCGCCAGCGCTCTTTGCAGTATGTGTTATAGGTGTAGTGGTATGGATACACGCGACGCAGCCCTCCTTCAAAGTAGTAGCGTACGGGCAGTCCCTCGCATGGCGTTATGGCGACTTTTGGTGGTTCCTCAAAGGGCTTGGGGGGAGACACCTTCACCGTGGTGTCGACGGGGACAACGGACATGATGGGAGCCGAAAATCTACTTCGACGAAGGATGTATTCGGCGATTCGAGTAGAGGGAGCCAGGAGGGGTGAACGGCGTTGTGTGTTCGTTGCTTGGTGCTAGAAATTATGGAGGGGTGAGGGGAACAAATTGTTTTGCGGATGTTCCTGAAGGAAATTTATTATCTTCGCCCAAAACATCACTATCTCCCATGTACGTCCACAGTGAGTTTTCCCGACCGTTAAGGATAGAATTAATAATACATATTGATAGAAGAAAGTCCGTTCACTCATTTTGCCTCTTCTGTCAAAGGAATTGGCGCATAGAACGAGAATCTCTCGTATGGGTCATACCGCCTCTTGACCTCTTGAAGCTTCTCCAGTCTCCACGGCTCGTACCCATACCACGCCCGAACTCCCTCCTCTCCAGAAGCATAGTTTACATATGCGTGCAACTCGGTAGGATTATCGGTGGCTTCGAGAAGGATATCTCGCAGCACGTCTCCAAACTCCAGCGCGTCTTCCTCTTCTTCGTCACCGTCAGATAGGTAGGCGATGACAGGCGAAACCAGCAAGTCATCAAACCGATGAGGGTATGCAGTAGCGTTATCAGGACGGGACTCAACGCCTTGCGCTGAGTACTGCTCGAGGAGTATCATAGAAGCGTTGAACGGTGAACCCTCTGCCGTGCCGTTCTTGAAAACATCGAAGAACTCCTTCTGCGCATGGGGATCGTATCGGGGGAAACTGATGGGGAACCGTACTTTGTTGGCTTCAGCTGCGCAGCCCCTGGAGCCTACGGCCGTATTGATCCACTTGGGAATGTCGGTATAGAGGCCGACGGTTTTTGCAAGTGCCGGTGACTGAGAAAGCTCGCGGAAGGGGTCGATAAGCTCCGGTTCGACCTCGTCAACACCCTCACGCATGAAATTGGCAATATAAGTTGGCTGAGAGATTAGCTGAGGTCGATGAAGCAGAGGGAATCACTTACATTTTCCGGGTCCAGCTGCGGAATGTGCACAAGGTATGTCCAAACAAAAAAGGCAGGCGGCTGAATATCAGCCAGGTCGTTGAAGATCTTAAATAAATCCTCAGTCTGGTCACCGGTGAACTTGAGCTGCTCGTATGCCCACTTTCCTCCCTCTGGGACGTCGTAAATCTTCGAAGTGACGGAGGTTACGATTCCAAAGTTGTGGCCTGCGCCTCGCATAGCCCACCACAGATCCTCATCCCCTTCGTCTTCCGAGACGGTTATGATCTCGCCTTCTGCTGTGACAAGTCGGAATGACACGACTTGGTCTGCACCCATGCCGTACTTGCCTTGCATCGTGCCGTGGCCACCACCGAGCACAGGTCCAAGATAGCTGACGCATTCGCAAACGCCATGAACTGCGGGTGTTAGCCTGTATATGCTTCCAGGGAAAATTGCCTTACCAGTCTGCTTTCCATGTTTGAAGAGAGCTGGGATCAACTCCGACGACTTGATGCCACCTCCAACTGTGACTGTTTGACCATCCTCGGCGATCTCAAAAGAGTTGAGTTTGTGCATCCAGATCTCCATGCCGTGATCGATTTTCGACAAGGAGGAGATTGAGCCGTGTCCACCGTTCACCGCAAGGAAGGGGATATCATTAGCGTTGGCGTATTGGACCTATATCTGTCAGCCAAGCTCGCAGTCATCCTGGTGAGAAGCTTACAGCCCTAGCCACATCTTCTTCTTCGGCAACCTCAACAACGACAGTGAAGTTTGGCGGATGGTAATAAGACCATCGCTCTGTTGCCAGCTCGAACACCTCTTCGTCGGGGAAGTAGATGTCTGCACCCTCAGAAAGCCGGCTCAACAACGTCGTTTCGATATCAGCACGGCTAGGGAGTTTTGCATTGCTGCCCGTGGTCAGGAGGGCGAGTCCGACAAGGCTGAGCCAGCGAGAGGTCGGTCCCATGGTGGCGTGAGTATGAAAGAGGTAGTAACGGTAAATATTTGGGCTTGGGATGGCGATATAAATGAGCGGGTGAGGAATGTATACTTGTTAAACATGCAGCATTCTCTATAACTGGATAAACATTCCTGAAGAAATGCCCCTGGACGACGTGAGACGATGAGAGGTGTCGAAGGAAAAGAAAAGCGCCCTGGATGGGTGGGCAATTGCTTTTTAAGATGCTCAGCTGGGAAGGCACGGCGGGCTGCCCAGTTGCGTTGAAGAGGCAGGCGTAGCTTGCAAGGTCCGGGTGTCCATGCTATCTCCACGCCCGACACCGACACTGAGTTCTCTGCTACTCTGGGTTCTAACTTGTAGGTTTTATGCATAGCACCGCAAGACTGGTCCACGATGTTCTGCAAGGTAGAAACAACATTGCTGTCGATCACCTGTCCTGGAGAATTGACTAGGTTGACGGTGCCGGAATATATAACAGGCACCTTTGTCTTAGATACAGAACGCAGGTCGAACCACGTAAATCACACCGTACAACTGTGAGCGATATTGTCATGATCGCAAACAAACTGTAGAGAACCACGATTATGTTAGATTTGGGTCACAAAGCGAGGGATGATCTTACACGCTGCATGCATGAACCAACAGCAAATCGGTCATGCTCAGCCTATCAACAGCGACGGCATCTGGACCTCGGCTCATCTCCCCGCGGAAGTGCAGCTCTCGGTCTTCGACATCTTGACTCCACCTCATTTGAGCGTCTTGTTTCTACATTTGACATATAGAAAGATCTGAGATCGAGAAATCTACAACGGAGTCCTCCTCTACTCCACCAAGTCAGCAAGAACCAAGATCAAATTACAATGCCCAAAGAAACCGACATCAAACGCCGCCGCACTCGCGCCGACTACATCTTCCACCAGACCTACCGCACACGATGGTATGCCCGCTGCTTCCCAGTGCCTAAAACACTGACTGACTATACTATCCTTAGGCACGATAATGACATGTACGCCCACCTCAACAACACAGTTTACGCGCAACTCTTCGACTCAATTATAAACGCCTACCTGATCTCCGACTGCGGGATGGACCCGTTTAGCTACAGCTCCTCCACACCTCCTCCGAACCCCATCAACCCCTCCGGGCAAGTCGCGATCATGGTAAATTCCTACTGCGACTACTTCGCCTCCGTCTCATACCCCGATGTTCTGGAACTAGGATTGCGCGTGAACAAGCTTGGGTCTACGAGCGTCACCTATGAAGTTGGGGTATTTAGACAGGGTGAAGAAGATGTTAAAGTTGTTGGTGGGTATACGCATGTTTGGTGTGAGAGGGGCGTTATGAGGCCGGCGAAGGGAGGTATGGAGAAGGGGATTAGGGAGGCGTTGGGGAGGTTGCTTGTTGGAGCGGAAAGTAAAATCTGATACTCAGCATACGGGATATGAGTGTACATAGTTTTTTGACGGAGTTACTGGGCTTCAAGCTGGATTTAGACCGGGTATATATGACATTAAGTTGCATCAATTGTTGGTAGAAAAGGAACTCTATAATGTATGAGGCAGATCGAGATTAGCTGATTAGAGATATTAACGAAAAAAAAAGTAGAAAAGAATATCAGGAGTAGACGGGAAGAAAGACTTGAAGACATCTATGATAGATATAGAGAAATAACAAAATAGCCACGCTGACAAGGAACCGCTTCTATCACTTTTCTATCCCAGACCGAACAACACCAAAGAGAAAAGAAAACACCAGAGTAAGAATGGTAGGAAAAGCTCTAAGAAGATTCAAAACATGAAAGAAGACATAAAAGCGCAGAAACAAGAAATCTATTGCCGTCGTGCAACCCAATTAGACCCAGCTGGTATGCTGGCCGTGAGCCCATGGCTTTGGATTGTTGCATGAGATGGTGCATCGTTGCATCAGTTGAGTTTGTCCGGAATCATACTGACTCGGGAGACATTGGAGCTCGGAGGGAAGAGGACTTTTTGCATTGACTTGGTCTCTGAGTCAAGGTACCAACGCTGGTACGGGCCGGGGATGAACTTCCCCTTGCAGTCCCATCCGGCAACATAGGTGTACCCATCGTCAAGCTGGAAGAACAAGAGCTTCTCAGTCTTGCCTGCGTCCACAGTTACATTCTCCCAGCGGCATCGCTCCTCAACTTCGTCCTCAAAGATGTACCGGTGCAGGATGCGGCAGTAGACGACAGGAACAGGAACTTTCTCATCGTAATCGCTGCTGTCGCGGCAGACTAGATGCCATCCTTGACTGGGGATGTATTTGTAGATGCCGGGGACCGGAGAGTCCCAGTGCTCTTCGCGGTTGATTGTGCCTTGGATGCGCTGCCCACGCTGGAACCAGTACGTAGGGCAGAAAATAGTGCGCAGGCAGAGAAAAAGGTTGGGCGCCATGGCGTTCGTAAATATGAAGAGCTACCGGTAGCTTTCAAACGTAACAGAGAATTGGTGGGTATCGTAGGTGCGTAACAAGAAATAAACGCTCACTTTTTGGAAGGTAAAGAATCAAAGATAACGAGGACGAGCTCGACGGGGTTATATGTGGATGTCCATCTTGAAGGATATGGAATGAAGGTCTTGATATCACGAGACAACAAGAGATGTTGAGGGGTTAGTACCGTCGCTGCAGTGCTCTTGGTACTCCCAGGGTTGTATCGCTCAGGAATTTATAGGTGAGGATGTCAGGTGCTCAAGCGAGGAATTTGTGTGAGACTCGCAGGTGTGGTGAGACGCAGGGGATGATATAGGGCAGAGATCGAGACCGGGCCGAGAAGACGGCGACGAGAGTGATATCGGCGGAGGAATGCTGGAAAGGAGGCTCGGAGTCGGTGCTAGAACTCGGTCTGTCGCACGAGGCCAGGAATAGAACGAAGTGGAAGGATAATGGATTGCAGGAGCGGTGATCCCAACTGCACGGCGCACAGGGATGCAGCTATTCTTAAGGCTCGTCAGGGGCGCATGATAGAGTCCGGGCAGTTGATTGGTGAATGCGCATGCTGATTGTTTGTCAAAAAGAAGAAAGGAAAGAAAGAGAGGTGTCAGCCTTAAAAAGCAGCAGAGGAGCGGTCTGACTCCGAGACTGACTGAGTGAGGTCAGTTGTGGCTTGGTGGGGAGTTGAAAATTTCTAAGACTAAGCCGGTCTCAGGTCTCAGCTACGGCGGGATGCGATTTCCGACGGGAAGTCCCTCCACTAACCTTGGAATCCAGACCTCCACTTGCATCAAGTTCGAGCTAGCTGTGCTGATGCCTAAACTCAGAATCCTTACGATATTTCTTTCCACTGACTATGCTCTTTCATGTGCTGACTTGCTGGACTCATACGTATCTCAAAGTCAAAAACTACTCTAAACGAGGCGCGGAGCCCTCCGTAAACTACCAGGTACGTGATCCTGGACCTGATTATATATGCCTTACGTACCTGCAAGTATCGAATGCTGTGGATACATGCAAGGGCTTGGCAATGCGATGTCAACGGTCTTCCAAGGATGAAAAATGAAGATGAAAATGCAGATGAGATAGAGAGCTCCAAATAGAAGTGACCCTCGCTAAGGGATTCTCTTTACACTCTGGCCTGCGCATGATCGAAATAGAGCCTATCCCAAAAGTCTCTTTCAATGGCCATGGTCTCAGCTAGATAGAAAGACATGCGTACATAGAGCAAGTGATTTTGCCCACTGCAATAGGTGGGCGGCGGCCCTGAGAGGCTAAGCGAGCTGCAATTGGTTGGTCGAAGCCTCTCAGCAGAGGATTACGGTATTCCTGCACACCTTCGCAGGGCCTCACATGTTAGCTAGCATACTGTACAGACCACTCGTCGCGGGCCTGGGTTCCTCATCCTGCGCCGATCTCTCCTGTCGGACTATCACCAGCCACAGTTCTTGCCATGTGCCTGTCGCCGCCGATCAATTGGCTGGCCAAGCTAGGCGTCTTGTTCCAGGCTGTCGGGATCAGACAAACACAGCGCGTTGAAAGAAGAATCCCTAGCCCCTTGGCTCCCTTTCTTCCTGCAGGAATGGTCATGCTTCTAGCCCATCTCATTCTCATGCCGCTGTCCGTCGCTGTGACTGTGGCCGACCGCTAGTCGTGCCCAGGCCGGTTTATTATCTACGCTGCCCCGACTGGTAAGCGCTGGCTTGCATGGCTGAGCTACGCACACTGATACGTATCCGTACCTAGCAAGCGAACACCGCACCCGAGATCGTCGATTCGCAATCTTGCTTTTAACAAGACGAATTACACGAGCGCTCGAGACATTATTGGACGGAGTACTGACGACCGATATCACAGAGCTCCGTGATATCGCGTGGCATGAAGACAGGAGATTGCTGCAGTTACACAAAGAATGGCCGATAACTCGCTTTGATTTCGCTGGATGCCTAATCTCAATAGTACAGAGCACAATCATGCGACCTGAGCAACCCTTGCATGAGCCGCACTGCAGTTACTCCGTACTCCGTGCTCAATGATTATGGCGAAGTGTCTCATCGCGCTGGGCTAGTCGCTGATACTTTACCGCCTCCCGCAACACCATACCTTCGTTTAACTGGCTAGTCTCCTTTCTAAAAAGCTCTTGCCACGGTGTCTGGCTCTCTGGGATGCTGTAGCCACCCGAAGCCTCCAAGACCGCTCGTCGCTCGTCTAGTTCTTCCTTCGAAACAAGGATATCAACCCTTCGTTTGTTGAGATCAACGCGGAGCCTATCCCCGTCACGAAGCAGTGCAAGATTGCCGCCAGCTGCTGCTTCAGGACTTGCGTTCAGGATGGACGGTGACCCGGAAGTTCCCGACTGTCGACCGTCTCCTATGCATGGCAGCGACTTGACCCCCTGTCGCAGCAGGTGTCCAGGAGGGTGCATGTTGACAACTTCTGCCGCTCCAGGGTACCCAAGCGGCCCAGTCCCGCGCATCACCAAGATACTCTTATCGTCAATAGAAGCGTCCTCCAATCGGGCATGGTAGTCCTCTGGCCCATCAAAGACTACGACAGCCCCCTCAAAGGCATTCAGGTCATCTGGATTCTCCAAGAAACTTTGCCGGAATTGTTCTGAAATGACGCAAGTTTTCATAATCGCAGAGTCGAAAAGGCTTCCCTGGAGGTGCACGAATCCTGCATCCCTCATGAGGGGCTCGTTGTATGGTTTGATGACCCTTCGGTCCCAACTGTGTTGCCCTCTCACATTCTCTGCTACGGTATGTCCGTTGCATGTAAGAATGCTCGAGTGCAACTTTCCTGCATCAAGCAGCTCGGCCATGATAGCCGGAAGTCCTCCAGCTCGATAGTATTCCTCCCCAAGATACTCTCCTGCTGGTTGCATATTCAGCAGAAGTGGAAGATTGAACCCCAGCTGATCCCAGTCATCCAAGGAAATCTCAACACCCATATGCTTCGCGATGGCGTTGATATGGATGGGCGCATTTGTGCTACCGCCAATAGCAGTGTTGACGGCAATGACATTTTCGAAAGCCTCTCGCGTCATAATATCGCTTGGTTTTCGGTCGGAGTGCACCATTTCCACAATCTGTAAACCTGTTTTATAAGCGCATTGGGCTCTTTCGCGATATGGAGCAGGGATGGCGGCCGATCCCGGTAGGGCCATCCCGAGTGCTTCTGCTAGAGCGTTCATGGTTGATGCTGTGCCCATGGTGTTGCAATGGCCTGCTGATGGCGCACTTTGAACGTCAGTGACGCGCCTGAAAGAATGACTTATGGACATACCCTCGCGAGATCATATCAACTAGCCCCTCATCATTTAGCTCGCCAGCAGCGTGCATTTCTCTCCCTGTCCAGACGACCATGCCTGAGCCCGCCAGCTGGTCTTTTAGATATCCATTGATCATTGGCCCCACGTTCATACAGATCGCGGGAATGTTCTTCAGTCGTCAGAACCCATAATTCGCAACAGGGTATGCTGTACTTACCATCGTGGCAGCAGCCATCAAACATGCCGGGGTCGTTTTGTCGCACCCAGTCAAAAGCACCACACCATCTATAGGGTAACCGTGAAGGATCTCAACGAGGCCGAGATATGACAAGTTCCGGTCAATGCAAGCCGTTGGCCGTCTTGACGTCTCCTGGATCGGGTGCGTAGGAAACTCAAAGGCAATACCGCCAGCAGTTCTGATGCCTTCTCGTACCCGCTTCGCGAGCTCAATATGGTACCGATTGCACGGCGAGATATCCGACCCGGTCTGCGCAATTCCGATGATTGGCTTTCCAGCCATGAGCTCCTCTCTTGTAACGCCATAGTTGAGGTACCGCTCGATATACAATGCAGTCATCCCCGCATCGCCTGAGTTGAACCAGTTGGTCGATCGCAGCTTTCGTCCAGCGCCAAGTGCACCGGTTAGCGATGAGACCTTTTTCGCTGACGCGCGGACTTTCTCTAACTCCAGAGTCCGCTTCCGAAGGGCGTCTAGCTCTTTGTCGAGGTCCTCAATATTGACGACTCCTTGGCTTTGACTGCCGCAGGCGCAGCCCTCGCATTTCGACTCACAAGGCATACTGTAATTGACCCGACTTTACTGATGAGACTGTTCAGCACTTCAGCATACAGATCTCTCAATTCCGGTAGGCGATCGTTGTACCTTATAAGATTGCGTGTCCCGGCTAAACGTCTCTGGTGGGGTTGCAGCCGAACCTTGAGAGACCGGCGAATGTCCGATGGAGAAAGCCGCGGTCCTGGAAAGACAGGCTGCTTTTGTGACCCCAAGCTCCGACAACCCTGGGAAACCGATTCTTTAAATAGTCGAACGCTGAGTGGCTAGTCGGGCTTCATTTACCGAATCCCACGCTCCTCAATCCTTTACTTCAGTTTTCGGCTCGGAGTGCAGGGTGACCAAGGCGATAGTGAGGTTCCGACCCAGACCCTGGCGGCGGTACGTAGGTACCCCACGCAACTCCAACTCTGGAGAAGAGCGTGGGGGTTACAATTACCAGCACTACGCGCGCGAAGTAAACGACGTCATATGCAACTTGATAGTACTCCATACTCCGAGAATCGACAAAGTACCTTCTACCGTTACTGCGTTGTATGCTTGGACACCTTGCTGGCCCACCTTCGAAATTTTAAAGAGCACGTACCTATTAGTGATTCCAGCAGCAAAAGCAAAACTGACGGGGCAACCGACGGGGCAACCCATGGATACCAGATAAATGACTGTTAAATGAGCTGTTAAATACTCGAATAACTCGCGCGAAAGGCTGAAACAGCGAGTCTTCAAGGATCAAACCATCAAGCAGTGTACTCCCTACACACAGAAAAATGGCGCGGGGCGCAGGTTCAAGGATATGGGGTCTTTTGCCGCATCCCACATGTTCGTACCTATCGAAGCAATGTTTCATCCAATCATGACTGATTGATCTGGTGCACCGATCTAAGCCCTCTTGATGCCTACGAGATCTGCCGCAGGCTCAATCTTGCAACTTCTCAATGCTATTGAAAGAAGCCCATGAGGGTAATGTCGCGGAAGCACGAAGCACGCTGCAGCGGGTAAAGCTCGAGGGCAATGAGGCAATTCGGCCATATATCAAGCTTAGGATTTTGGCTAGGATTGACGAAGTGAGAGCTACTATGCTTATGAATGCTTTGAAGATGCCAGATTGCTGCCTAACACACAAAAATTGCGACTTTGCGACTCGACAAGGCACTGGACGCTACATAAAACCAACGGTCTTGATATCACTTCCTCCTCTCAAGCTCACAAACAAGCCCCTCCTGTTGCACAAACCACGCATTCTTTGTCGTCCATGCCTGATTCGGCTTATGCAAACGGAAGGTAAAATCCCTCAGCAATTGGGGGATAATCTTATGCATCTCGATGAGCGAAATATTCTTCCCCACGCATGTTCTGGACCCAGCCCCAAACGCAAAGAAACTCTGTTCCATCTGTTTCAACTTCGCCGGCGAACTCTCGAGCCACCGCTCTGGAATGAACGACCCAGGATCCGGAAACACCTTGGTGTCATGGTGTAACGCCCAGGCGTTGATCCCAACAGTCGTTCCAGCAGGAATATGCCTATCACAAACCGTGATCCCGCCCTCCGGCACGTGGCGCTCCAATATTAACCCCACGGACGGATGAAGCCTCATTGCCTCCTTGACCACCGCTGCGAGGTAGGGCAAATGCGTCATGGACTCTTTGTACGAGATCGGGCTGCTTAGCTGTCCCGAGGCATCAGCACGATCAATGTCGCCGACAACCTTGTCCATCTTCTCCGGGTTCTTCAGCAGGAAATATATAATCGCCCGGAGCGCTATCGCAGTCGTGTCCGAACCCGCAAAGACATTCGTGGACAAGTGCACAATTACATCGCGCGTACTCATCCTCTCCGGATCAGAGACGTGAATCGCCATCCACCGACTCAGCATATCCTTTCCCTTTTCCAAATCGTCTTTATCCAACTCTTCATTCCGCGACAGGCTTGTGCGTGAATTGACCTGCTTTAGCGTAAACTGCAGCACCTGGTTCCAGCTCTCCATGCTCGGCATCAGGATCGGGAAAAGCGGGTTGCCCAGCAATACCTTATGCGCTTCAGGTATCTGCCCGATGAGACTTGCGTACGCGAGGATCCCCTGGATCCCAGCCATCATGTCATCGACGTCGCGCCCTTCTTGCAGGAATCCAAGTTTCTTCGCGAAGCTGAATTCGCCCACCACGTCAAAGGCGTAGTACTGGAGCCAGGTGCCGAGGTCGACTGGACACTTCTTGTCTGCAAAGTCGCGCAGCCGGCCAAGAAAGATCTCGGTGCAGCTGTCAACGGCACCTTCAAGTTCAAGTAGCGACGTCATGCTGTATGCGTTTGCGACAGGACGCTTCTGGTCTCGGTGGAACTGTTCGTCACGGGTCGAGAATAGATTCATTTGGGGCTTTTTGTTCCAGGATATGCATTGGATTGGGTAGAAACCCGTCTATACCGAAATGAGTCAGCCGCCATCCACTTCGCAGAACTCTTAGTATCCAAGAGGGGGTGTTTACCTTGGTGAAACCCTTGTTCAACCCATAAATCACTGGTATCGCTTTCGGATCCGCGACGGAGACATGTCGCGGCCCGATGCGCACGAGGGGACCGTGCTGTCGGTGCAAGTTGATTTCAGTGAGATGATGGTCGCCATTCCAAACACTGTACAGTTTCCAAAGCCGCGTGCATTTCGCCAATGCCGGGCCCGGAATACCCGATAGGCCGGAACCGAATCTTCGCCAGAGAAACCGGACTGCAACTAGAAGCAAAACGACGATGAGAGGCAATGGGAGGGGAAGAGGGGCGGCTCGGAGAGTCGATAGAATGGACGGCATGGTATGATTGGTGTCAAGGTAGGTAGAGTGCGTGTCAAAGAGAGATATTGCTCGGTCCAGGAGCAAAACTAGCACTCAGGCCAGACTTAAGTAGCATCCGTTCGACGCCCAAGCATCATCAAGCCATCCATCGGACCGACAGCTTACACCCCAGCCAGCAGCTCACCCCTCCCTTCCGAGCTGTGCCCGCGTTCCGATACCATATGCACTATCGGCAGGTGCAGAATATTACAAATTCCCCATTCTCATTCGCCAATGCTCTGCCGAGTATTTCAAGCCCTCTACCTGTGACACTAGGGCGTTAAGAGCGGGGTTGCAGCTCAGTTGCGGGGGATGCGCGATATGCGGGGGGATCTCCGTCCCCAGACCCCCAACTGCTCTCGAATCCAGGAATTCGTGGTTGCTATTCGCAATCCAGGGAGCTGAAGAGCTCGAAATTGAGGGAATAAGGTTTGCTACCTAGCTGCAATTGTCCTAGGTCCAAAGTACACTTCCGACGCCTGATGCTTTGGGATGCGATCTGAGCATACGCATACTGCTACGCTTCCGCTTCGCTTCCGAACTGTCCGGGTCCGAGAGGAGAGAGCTCGTATTCCGTAGCCTTGGCTTGATTTAAACTTTTGGGGTTGGGTTGTAGATGACTCGTTCCGAAAACGGGGCTGATTGAGTGCGTGCGAAGTCAGTTGTTGTGAGGTGCGGTGAGTTGATTTAATTCGGAAGGGGTCGAGTTCAATATCTGGGGAAAATGAGAATGCCGGTACACCCCGCACAAGGAACTTGGCTTTTGATGGTCAATAGCCTAGGGTAGGTATTGTTTGGAATAATGTAGAGTGGTGGAAATGTTTGGGGACACTGCCCCTATATCCATATTTATAGCCCGGGAGACATTCGTAACCAGTTCGAGGACCCGAACAACAACCCCAACGCCACGATGCAGGAGATGAGAGTGCATGCATCTAATCTATCGTCTCATGAAATCCCCTCGTAAAAAGGGAACTGGTATCAAAATTAAACATGAAAACATTGACAAAGAAGACCAGACCAAAAGCGAGGACGTTACTGAGTCGTGCACTGCGCCCCCTCGCCCTCATCCTCCTCATCCTCCCACGCATCCCCGCCGGACTGATCATTCGACCCAAACTCTTCAGCATCGCCCTTGGGGTCGTACTCGACTTCATCAACGGTATCTGCCTGAATAGCGGGAGCCGGCTTGGGGAGCATCTCCCGGAGCTTTTCCAAGACCGCGGGCGTCGGCTTCCAGGTCTCGTCCGGGAACTTGACGTTAACGATGAGGAACAGGTCGCCGCGAGAGTCGGAGCGCTTGATGGGCATTCCCTCGCCAGGAACCTTGAGGACTTGGCCCGGGGACAGGATCTGGGGGTGGCCGGGCTTGGGGTGTGTGAGTTCGATGCCGCGGCCGTCGAGATGCTTGAGGACGACACGGGAGAAGCCGGCCAGGGACTCGGCGAGGGTGATGTCGATTGTGGCTTTGAGGTCAGCGCCGGCGCGCGTGAAGACGGGGTGTTCTTCTTCTTCGAGCTGGAAGACGATGTCGCCGGGTTCTTGGCCGGGGACTTGGTCGGCTTCTCCTTCTAGCACGATTCGGTCACCGTCCCTGGGATTGTTAGATTTTGCTTCTAGTATATATAAGTGTAGTAACGTACTTTGCTCCGCGGGGAATGTAGATCTCCAGAATCTTCTTCTCCTCGGTCGTCTTCTTGCCCTTGCACTTCTTGCACTTGTCCTTGGTCGCGAAGAACTGGCCGTCACCGTTGCAGGTTGTGCACTGCTGGGTAGATTTGGTCAAGAACTGACCCATGCGCGTGAGGACCTCCTTGTAACCTATGAATCATCAGTCATGCCGCTTACTCTCTCATTATTGAGCAAAAGGAAGCGTACCATGTCCATCACACGTAGAGCACTTCTTCGCCGTCGCCCGCTCCTTGCCGCCCTTGCCCTTGCACAGACCACAAATGACGTTTTTCGTGCTTGCGAATTTAACCGTCTTGCCCTTGTACAGCTCCTCCAGGCTCACTTCATACTTCTGCTCTTCGTCGGGACTCTGTCGCGGCCTCGGCATGCCGCCCATACCGGGCATACCACCCATACCGCCCATACCTCCTCCCATGCCAAACATCTGCGCAAGGATATCGTCGAGATCAGGGCCGCCGTTCATTCCGGGCTCGCCGGAGCCGTTGAAGGCACCCATGCCATGTGTATCATAGAGGTGTCGTTTGTCATCGTCGCTGAGGATCTCGTAGGCTTGTTGGACTTCTTGGAACCGGATGGATGCCTCTTCCCGCTCATCTTCGGGGAATTTATCGGGGTGGTTTTGTAGGGCGGCCTAGGTCTGTTAGTTGGTTGAGGCTGAGCCGGGCGTTTGGAGCTGTACTTTGCGGTAGGCTTTTCGAATTTCATCTTGGGATGCTTCGCGGGGGACTTGTAGGACCTCTAGCGCAGAGGGCGTTAGTTGAATCGGAGATAGAGTATAGGTGAAGAGTATTTACCGTAGAGGTCAACCTGAGCTGAAGACACTGGGGATTGATTAGCAGGGTGCGGTTTGCGCGAGATGCTAGATCATACTGAGTGCGTTTGGAAAGAAGCCCGACTAAAACAGCGACCGAGGGGTATCTATGGGAGAAAACAGGAGAAACAAGAGGATCGAATATAAAAGAATATATGTGTGGTGAGTTGTTGATGGGGAAATGTTGCTGCTGCTGAGCCCGAAAATTCCGCCTTATCTTTTTTTGCTTGTGCTCGCCGCCTCCACATTTGTCTTTGCTGCTATCGGCCGCAATCGCCGGCTTCTCTCCCACACCTGCGCATCCAGCCCAAGATGAGAACTTTACGCCCTGGACTTCTTGCCCGCCGGTCCTGGGTTTGCATTCCATGTCGCCAATGCCACAGTGCAAGGCCAGATGCAAAACTCCTGAAAAACGTCACAACTTTGGATGATCTCCTCACATCGGAAAACCTCCCCAAGACCCCGGCGCGCACGCGATTCGCTCCGTCGCCGACCGGATACCTCCATCTCGGATCCCTTCGCACGGCGTTATTCAATTACCTACTTGCCAAGCGCACGAAAGGCCAGTTTGTTTTACGAATAGAAGACACGGATCAGGTGGGACGGACTCGGGCGATATCTTTGCGAAAAGCAGACACTGATGGATTCGGTACACTAGAAACGAACAATACCCGACGCAGAGCAGAGACTCTATGATGATCTCAGATGGGCTGGACTATACTGGGATGAGGGTATGTAATGCTGCAGTTTCTCCTGGCGGTTGGAGTGCTGATGAGGTTGTGGTAGGTCCCATTGTTCATGGAGACTACGGTCCGTATCGCCAGGTGTGTATTTTCAAGGCACTCTACTCCTTAACACATTGTAACTAATTGTATAGTCTGAACGAACGGCTATTTATCGCGCTCACGTCGAGCAATTGGTCCAGCGTGGCCTCGCATATCGATGCTTTTGCCCCCCGGAGCGGCTCGACGCCATGGCGAGACATCGTAGCCAAGCGGGCCTTAAACCTGGGTACGATCGGTATTGCATGCAGATGATGCCCGTGCATCAGGAAGAACGGGCAGCGCAGGGAGAGTCGCATGTCATTCGACTGCAGGTCAATGACTACCAAAACGCCCACTATCACGATATTGTGTATGGGAAACCAAAACAGAAGGAGCCGGTGAAGCAGGTGGATCTTATCGACCGTGTCTACGACGATCCGATCCTGATGAAATCAGACGGTTTCCCGACATATCATTTGGCCAATGTTGTGGATGACCATCTTATGAACATCACGCACGTTATTCGAGGCACAGTAAGTCTTCACCAAGGAATCATAGGGTAGTTATTGATATTCTCAGGAATGGATGTCGTCGACTCCTTTGCATGCGCTACTCTACAAAGCGTTTGGCTGGACGCCGCCAACTTTCGCACACGTACCGCTTCTGGTAGACCATTCTGGACAAAAGCTCAGCAAGCGCAATGCCGATATTGATATTTCACATTTCAAAGACCAGGGTGTTCTCGCGGAACCTCTGCTGAACTTCGCTGTACTTTTGGGTTGGTCACATCGAGAAGGAAGAGATATGTTCAGTCTCAAGAGACTTGAGCACATTGTAAACCTACCGCAACATATGCTTGCAGTCATTGGCTAATCTCTATAGTTTGATATGAAATTCACTCGCGGCAACACTACCGTCGCATTCGAGAAGCTCTGGCACCTTCAAGCCGGACACGCCAAGCGCTACCGTGACGAAGATCGGCCGCAACTCAGTCAGATCGTCGACAATGTTGTCAAAGTCGTCAAAGCAACAGCATCACCAGAAGAACTATCCCAAATCCTCCACAACCGCAGTCTCGAGAAAATGGTCACCCCACTCGTCCAAGGAGACGCCAAGAACTACACCACTGCACCTAACTTCGTTGCTCGCAATTCCGCCTTCTTCACAACAACCATTACTCGCCCGCCCTACAAGTTCGCAACCGCAACCTCAAAATACGAAATCCCATTCTCCACACTCCACACCGCCGTCGCGGCCATAACCCTAGTCCCTGAGGCACACTGGAACCTAGAAACAATCAGGTCGAATTTCGCGACCTACGATTGTGCATCCGCAATGCTAGGAGAACAAGCCAGCCAGGACCCTGTTGATGCAGGAAAGGCAGATAAGGCCTTCAAAAAGGAATTGTACTGTTACTTGCGTTGGGCCTTGTCCGGCGGTGCTCACGGCCCGAGCGTCGCAGAATCACTCGTTATTCTGGGGCGTAAGGAGACTTTCAGAAGGTTGGAGGAGGCGAAGCAGCTGACCAGTGACGCCGGTGCTCTTTCTCCTGTCGCTGTAAGACTGATGAAGGAGAAGGGGCTTGAGCCGAAGTCTGGGTCTGCGCAAATAGCGAAGCCCGAGGGTGGCCTTTCGTGGGCGTCTCACTCGCTACCCGCGGATTCAGCTAAGTCATGAGTGTCGGCTGAGCTAATTTTCTTCCTTTGTATACTATCTCTCCCCAAATGTACAGTACTCGGTTGATTCGGCCCTCAGTGTGTAATACCACTCCCAAGGAGCGAAACCAAGGACGCCGAAAACATACCCTTCCCCTTGCATGCTTGTCTGAGAAAAGGGCCGCCTGAAGTACGTGACAGTATGACTAAACAGTTCAAGGCAGGGTATAACGTGCTTGTTTGTAGTGTCCACAATAGGTCCGCGGCCTGGTGGATGCGATGGTGAAACTCTTCTGTTATAGGGTGGATTGCCCCTGTATGGGCCCCCGAGGTCTTGCTGCATGGACCCTGCATTTGAAAGTTGGCGTGCTGTCTTGTCATCGAAAATCTCTGACTCTGAGCAGTCTCTTGGACCCTATGCTCCATCGGAGTAGGGCGCTCGGTGGACCTTTCCAAGTTGTAGTGTGTGGGGTGTTCCGGAGTCCAAACCCGGCACAAACGCGTTGATCCTGTCTACTTCCATCTGTTTTGAGCTTTTCGCAGTATGTCGACTAACTTGCGCCGCGACGAGGCACCGGCAGTGCAAGACCTCCAAAGACGGGTGGGATTTGCGGGATCTGTTCTCAACAAACCAAGACGGCAGAGGACAGAGGATCCTGCCCCCCCCCCCCCCTCGAACGCACACGAAGGAGTGGCCGTTTGTCTGTGCAGGGCCTTTTGTCACACAGTAGGTTGAACGATGTTATAATCTCGTCAACATGGGCGTCTTGGGGTTGTACTGGGAAAAAAGAAGAGGTCCAACCCCAGGTCAAGATGCATGAAAACATCCGGATTGACTAACCCTCAGTGGTTGGTCTGCTGTAAGCAGATGATATTATACGGAACAAGGTTAAAGTGTGCGTGTAGAAACGTAACCACGAGTCGGGAATTTCCCGTTTGTGCTCAGGAGGCAACGGGCGTAGACGGTGGCCCTTCCTCCTTTCCTCCCAACACGCTTGATAGATCCCATTCACAATCACATCCTCAGTCCGCTGCCAACTCCGAGGTTGAACTAACAGTTTATGTTGATAAAGGAGCAGTTTGTATATCCTTCTTCATCTTCATCACAAGTTCCATCACCGGAATATATCCATCTCACAATGACCCGCACTTTCGACCTGGTCTCTGCAACCACGATTCTCCTCTCTGCCATAGTCTATTACCTGCTTCATACGCTCTACACAGCCTTCCTCAAACGGGGCATCTCTTCCGTCCCGGGCCCTCTTCTCGCAAAGCTCACACCCCTCTACCGGGCCTTCCTCGTGGCAACCGGCCAAGCACACGAGGAATACCGCACCCTGCACGCAAAGTACGGCCCCATAGTCCGCACGGGGCCCAACACCGTCGACATATCGGACCCAGCTGCTGTGTCGGTCATCTATGGGATTAGCAGTAAGTTTGTGAAGGTACGACCCTAATGGACAACATTCCTCTATGGCATACACACGGGCATTGAGGTTGAGGACTAATGGACAATGCAAATAGTCCGGCTACTACGATGTCTCGACCCCGATCTACGAGGACAGACCCCTGCCCAGCCTCTTCACGATCCGCAATCCGGCTGGACATCAGGCCCTCCGCCGCCCCGTTGCACAGAAGTTTGCCATGTCCTCGATCAAGACGATGGAGCCGGTCGTCGATGCGTGCGGCGAGGTCTTTGCGCAAGCTATGAGAGGATTCGCGGCCAATGAAAAGCAGACGCAGTTCAAACCCATTGATTTGGGCGTTTGGCTGCAGTGGTACGCCTTTGATGTAATC
Source organism: Aspergillus incahuasiensis (assembly GCA_003719405.1). Taxonomy (NCBI): domain Eukaryota; kingdom Fungi; phylum Ascomycota; class Eurotiomycetes; order Eurotiales; family Aspergillaceae; genus Aspergillus; species Aspergillus incahuasiensis. The sequence continues at coordinate 92,464 of RHLP01000047.1, forward strand.
GGCGCCATAACCTTCCACCGGCGATTTGGGTTCATGGAGCGGCAATGTGATGTCGACGGGATGATTGGAGATATCGATACGGGATTGCAATACTCAGCGGTCGTTGGCCAGGTACCAGCGGTGCATGGCTGGCTCATGGGAAGCTGGGTCGTTAGGAAGTTGTTGGAGTTGCAGCCGTTTCTTGAGATGGCGGATCCTCTGAGGACGATCGTGAAGGTAAGCAGCGACGCAGGACCAGCTCGTCTGTTTGAAATACAGTCTAGGTGGAGTGGCTTCTCAGCCCTAAGCTAACGGTGATACTTCGGGAATCCTTTGGTGTAGTTCACGCAGGAATGTATTGAAGCCTATGATCGACGACCTGAATCGGAGTGTGGCGAATGTGACTGCCCGGACTTTCTATCCTGGCTCCGAGGCGAGGATGCCAAGGGGAAGCCCATGTCCCATCGAGATATTATCAATCATCTGAGTAACAATTTGTGAGTGAGTTTCAGCTCGGTTCCCCAAGCCAGCCTGAAGACCAGCCTCAAGCAGTATTCCCATGCCTTCAATCGGTCTAACATATACTATTCCATACCAGGCTAGCAGGAAGCGACACAACAGCCATATCCCTACGTGCTATAATCTACTACTTACTGCAAACGCCAAACGCATACAGGAAGCTGCAGCAAGAAATCGACGTGGCAGATGCAGCGGGGATGCTATCGTCGTTCATCACGTATGCCGAGAGCCTGGAGCTGCCATACCTACAAGCAGTCATTACGGAAGCACTGCGCTGCCACCCGGCCGTCGGCCTTCCGCTCGAGCGCGTCGTTCCTGATGGAGGCGCCGTGCTGTGCGGCGTGCATCTCGAGCCTGGCACAGTCGTCGGCGTCAATGCCGCCGTCCTTCACCATGACACGAGCATCTTCGGTGCCGACGCAAGCCAGTTCCGGCCTGAGCGCTGGATCGAGTCGACGGATGAACAAGTTCGTCTTATGGACCGGCATTTGTTCACAGTGCGTTTGCTCCTCTTTGTCCTTAGAAACCGGGAAAGCAACTTAGGCTTTGTGTTGCGCACATACTAATTGCATGCATATAGTTCGGCCACGGTTCGCGCACGTGTATCGGGAAGAACATCTCACTCATGGAGATGGGCAAGTTCGTGCCACAACTGCTGCGCGAGTTCGAGATCCAGTGGGCTTTTGACGGCCAGGAGCAGAAGTGGTCGGTCGAAACGTTCTTCTTTGCAAAGCAGCGCGGATTGCTTTGTAAACTGAGTCCAAGGCGGAGATAGGGCGCGGGGTGAGTATGGTTCATGTAAGAGGATGGACATGAGCAATCTGCGGAATCTTGAACACTTAACAAGTGTGGTATCTGTCAGATTAATCTACCCTCTTGCTCACCTCGACTTTATCCTCTTTTGTATTCCCACGAGCCCTAATCCTCATATCTCCCTAGATACAGACTCCAGCTCCAAAGTCTATCATAACGTTCCTCACTGTAGTCGTGGATTGTGCTGGACAAGTTGTTGAAGAAATCCCGCTGCTGCCAGGTCCCTTTTATATCTTCCGTTTGCCGTTCGTTCACTGCTTTTGCCTGCTTCCTGTACTCTGACCCCTCCTTTTGTTCTGTTCAGGGAGCTAGGCAGACATCCGCTAAGACTCCGAGCTTTGCTTCTACAAACACCAACACCTCTTGACTCGGCTTGATCAACCATGACATTCATCAATACCTCTGATTATTCGCCTGCTGTTGTCGGCTGCTCCAATGAGGTCGATATGATACGACTGTTTTCTCTGCCAGGATTCAAACGTGGTATTGGCTCCCTTGATGATGAGGCCGACACTCTCATACCGTCGTTGTATCACCCAAAACGCTCACCTTCGAATGTCATCATAGCCGACGATATCCAACCCCATGCCGAAATCCATCAGGACTGCGAGGGCACCCAGTATCCGCTATCAAGGCTTCGCGAAGCCCTGCATGAAACTGGCAGAGATACCAATCCGTTTGGCTTGATCGAGTCCTGTGATGGCTCGAGAATCAAGAATAGGAAAACGAGGCTAACTCTGCAACCGAAACTGAAACTAAGACCGGCCGCTCTGCCGAAGTCGACGTCGAAGCCAAAGCCCGCAGTTCGCGTCGATCGCGATGGGGACGTCATCATGACCGATGCTGATCGAGAAGAGCGGAGAGCGTGTTATTCGCGGATGGACCAATATAGTGGCAACAACATGTCGGATTTGGATAGAGGGAGAGAAGCCAACCCAGGGAACGAAGGTTATTGGGAGTTTGAGGAAGAACTGCCTGCCCTTCCTGACGGATCTTGCCTACAGGGAAGCTCATCAGATTACTTGTGTTTGAAGTCCAAGTCTTCTGAGTTATCGACACTCGAGGAGTGTAGTAGGGCACCATCACCAGAATCGGCTGTACTCGAAGATGTCGACGGATTTGCTGATATATCCTAATCATCCCACACGAGTCCACTCCCGATATTCCTAACCTAGTTTGACTACGCGGATCTGGAAGGGCTCTTTGGATATTCATCGACGTGAATCTGGGACAATGATTGCCAGGTCTTGGGAACCCCTGTTGACGCAACGGCGATGGTTGGATATCTGCACCTCGTGGTTGGATATACTCGACCTGTGTACGTACCATTAGATAATTAATATAAGCTCTTAGCCTTGCATCATGCCGAGAAGCTTGATGAATTGACTGTGAACAGTTGAAGATAGATATATAACACGAAGGCACAGGTAGGAACATCCCGGTATAGCATCCGGACCATGTCCCCGAACGAACCAGTTCCTCAGGCCAGGAATCAAAATCCGCCAACGACCTCAAAATGGATAATAGTAAACAGTCTCAGGCAGCAGCAAAGGAGCCCATTTCCGGACTGCAATGAACAAGCCTCTGCAGTCCCTGCTCCATGCCTCTCCTCTTCCCTCCCCATCCTCCAGTAAAACACCAGAGGGTCACAACCAACAAAACAACAGCAAAACCATCCAAAACCCCATCTAATCAAACACCCGAGCCTACTCGACAACATGTCCGTAGTCTCAACCCGCCTCCCCATCAAGGGAATCCTCAAACGCCGCCGCGAGCCGACCGAACAACCAACCGACGACTTCGAACAGATCAAATACACCCGAAAGGAACGCGGCCTGTACCTGAAATACCTGGCCCTCAAAGCCAAGGTCGAAGCAGAAAGACAAGCACTGTGCGCAGCGCGACAAGCCGAGAATCGTGTTGACAATGGCGGCGTGGCGCACCCCAATTCCACTTCTCCAGCTTCGTCCTCCTCCACATCGTCACCGTCTGACTCTGCTTCGACTACGCCTGGGGAACAGGGACAGGTACAGGTGCAGCAGCAACAGCAACGACACATCCGCCTCTCGAAATCCGCCAGCTCCGTCCGCTATTTCTGCAACCACTGCGAGTCTTCCGCAGTGTCGACACTGACCGACCACCGTGTCTACGGATTCGTTGAGCGACACTACAACGCCCAGCGTAAGGATCGTCTTAAACATGTATATGTTGCTAACCATGATGATAATACTGACACCGCCGTGGATGAGTGAGTGTTTGCTGAAAGGCACGCCTACGACCGAGACATTTGCTCCGGCTAGGGACAGTCGACCGTGCGCACCTCCATCCACTGGCTTTTCAGCTATCTAGCTTGTCATCATCTTTTTTTTTTTTTTTTTTGAATCAAACCCAAAACCCAAAACCACAAAAAAGACCACCGACTCCTTGTGAGCGTGGGCGGCATGACGGGGGCCGCCGATTAGGCTTCCTGTCTCCTGCTCGCCTCCAAGTTGCAGCAGTAGTCATTTCATCTAGACATTATACTCTGTAGACACGAAACGCACTGGCAAAGGCTTAGTCTGTGTGTACAATCCCAGTGCAGGAGAGGCTTCGCTGGCATCTTGAATGGCTGGAACTGTATATACCCGGGGCTACGCAGTAGATGGCCCCAACGGAGTCACCGAACCCCGAGGCGCTCGATGAGGGCTATGGGCTGATATTAGACCTGTGTCACAACAGGACAGCTATACCGGGCCATTTCATTGAATGAGATCCGACTGCTGGACTTCGGAATTGAGAGTTGTGATTAATTCCGGGGGACCTTAATTCCGCTCGGGGTTACCACCTAAAGCCCGGTTGTTCCTTCTGTATAGATACTCGCCCGCCATAACACGCTATTGCGCCAACCTCACCTTCTTAGCTTACAAACCTCATCAAACCTCATTACCCTCTTCATCGTTATCAATATCATACCAAGAGCATCACAACAATGACCACCAACCGCGCCGCACTCCTCCAAGCCAAAGGAGCCCGCTTCACCATCGAGCCCCGTCCAACACCCACCCCGGGCCCCGGCGAGCTCCTCATCCAAGTCAAAGCGCTCGCTATAAACCCCGTCGACTCCGCACAGCGCGACAAAGGCTTCCCTCCAGTCCCCAGCTACCCAGCCGTGATTGGCGCAGACGCCGCCGGCATTATCGTCTCCGTAGGCGCCGATGTGCCAGACAGCGCGCCACAGCCAGGAACCCGCGTCGCTGCACTAGCGTCGTCATTCTATAAAGAGGGCAGCCCGGATTATGGCGCCTTCCAGGAGTATGTGCTGGTCGGGTGGAACGGGGTCATCCCGATCCCGGACTCGTTGAGCTTTGAGGAGGCCGCTGTGTTTCCGTTGGCGACTTTGACGGCGCTTTCGGGGTTCACAACTATGGGCATTCCGCTGGAGGTGAGGTTCACGCCGGAGGATAAGAAGGCTGTTCTGCTTTGGGGCGGCGCTAGCAGTGTCGGCACGATTGCGATCCAGTTCGCGCGGCAGATGGGCTTTGTTGTTTATACGACTGCCAGTGCGAAGAACCACGAGTATCTGAAGATGCTGGGTGCGCATCGAACGTTCGACTATAAGAATGCGGATGTCGTGTCTCAGATTGTGGCTGCGACCAAGGAGGATGGGGTGACGCTGACCGACGCGCAGACGTTTGCTTGGAACTCGCTTCAGTCTGTCTTGGACGTACTCAAGGAGACAAAGGGGGATAAGCAGGGGGTGGTTGCGCATGCGCCGCCGTTGCTGCCGGGTGCGCCTTCGTTGGAAGGTGTCGAGGTCAACTTTACCTTGCCGCCGATGGAGCTAGAGGCGCGGGAAAAACACAAGAACGAAGTCTTTCATGGTTGGCTGAAGGCTGGTCTCGAGAAGGGAATAGTGGTCCCTAGTCCGAAGGTACAGGTCGTCGAGGGCGGGTTGGAGGGCTTGAATGCTGCGGTGGATATCATGAGAGACGGGGTGAGTGCCACGAAGCTGGTGGTCAAGGTCTAGATGGGGCGGTGATGATGAACTTCTGTATTCTTACTAGATATTCTTAAGGGCTTGTGACGGAAGAAGAGTCTGTCAAACCAATTCAATGTTGAGCCCAGATCTGCTCCACTACGTATGCGTAGTCCTCACGGTTCACTCAATAGGGTCACGTAAAGATCGGAATACCCTGTTCATATGCCTTCGAGGTAGAGCACATCATCAGATTGAGTAATCAGTCAATGGGGCAAGACTTAGGCTAGAGCTTCATTGGCCTGTCCTTAGCCCCAATCACAATACCTTGTTATCCAAATAGACTCAAACAAGCTGCCATAAATAATATAATGATTAGAGCTGATTCCCGTGTTCTCAACCGGCGACCACAAGCGGGAAAGAGGTGTTGATTCTAGAACGTCATCTTCTCTTTCCGTAGTTGAAACCTAGTAAACAAGGTAGAAGTCCATTAATAACTTAGACTGGCATCTCCTGTAGAGCTACTGGGTAATTTTCTCACAAGGCATGGAGCCAATTTGACTCCGAATCAGTGACACATCGGGAGTAGATCTGATATTTCCGTGGCGTTCTCTAGGGCTTCTAGGCTTAATATGATGCATGTGCGCCCAATGCAATGATATATATACGTGTAACCTCTCGTTTGCAGGCTAGGCTTCGCAAGAGACATTTGACAGGTTTCAAAGGTCCCAGAAGCCTACAGAGACATGTCCGACAACTCCTCCGCCAACTCGTTTTGTGGCGGCTCTTTGATCTGCGCGCTGAATTAGCTTTTGCGGTACAAAGGGGAAGGGCCAGGAACACGCACGACTTCAGTGAAATCTGAATAGCAGTGTGGACAATCCAAGCGTAGCGGCGGTCCTGATTCCCATACCCGACCGCACGCATGACAAAGGATACGGCCTACGGGTCCTTCATGCATGCGGCCTACCTGCATTGAGTGAGAATCATGCTCGGACGATGACCGGACGAGCTGTTTGACGAGCTGTCTAAAGTACGCCCGGGACGAGAAAGGAGGCTCTGTGTCTTCGTCTCTTATTTTGAGCTTGTCCATGCGATCTTCAAAGTCCCTGGCTAATGCATCCTCTGCCGGCCCAGTGGACAGGCAGCCAGGCAGTTCAGAGCTTGAAGAAGGTGGTTGGGTAGATCCTTCTATCTGCACATTCATCCCCTCTCTAGCCAGGTTCTCTGTCTCGGGCTTTTCACCGGAAGGAATCTCAATCCGATCCCGTCGCATCAAGTCTTGCACATAGCCCTTAGCAGCCTCGTCCAGGCCCACGTTATATTCATATGCAATACCAGGTGGATACTGGCTGGGCGAACCGTATTCTGGCGTAAAGCGGGTAGCCATTCTTTGCCGCAAACTTGAAAGACACTGCTGATATATCGAGTTGTACCGATGGGCAGAGTCAGCAGGGGACTGAGAAACCATGGTCCGGAGAGGTGGCGTGTGTTGGCTCCCGAGGCGTGGTTGCTGAGTTTCTGTTTGTGGACTGTTCTTACCCTTGGGCGATTGATCTGGGAACATGGTCTCTGTCTGGCTCTTCTGTAGAATAGCACGAACTGTACAGTCATCGAGATGTTCCAAGAACTCGTAAGCAGTCTCAAACTTGTCGGGGCAATTGGTGCAATCGACCAATTTGTGGGAACCTTGATCCACTATTGGTGGCTTCTGGTAAGCACCATGCTTAACTGCCAAATGGCGCTTGAGATCATGTACTCGATGGAATATCGTTGGAAATAATGAAAATTGATTGGGGCAGAACCTGCAAATCATCGAACCCTCGTAGTGAGTGAGCAAGTGTCTCTGCGCGTCAGATTTTCGTGCAAAGCCCATGATATGGTATTGACAGGTAATAATTGGACACTTGTCTGGCAGTTCAGAACCCAAGGAGAAAGAGCTTGGTTCCGGGCCTTTTGAGGGACCGTGGAGACCTGAGAGCAGAGATACTGCTGCAGGCTCAATGGGACCTGAATCAACCATATCCACGTCCATGAGCTCGCTATCTAGACCATTGTTTGAGCGCAGTTCCGGCTCTGTATGTTGAGGAAGCATGCCGGATTGAAGAGTTGTAAGGATTGGGTCTAACATCGGATCGTAATTGCTAGTACTGCCCTGATCCATGAACTCCCAGCTAGTATATACTGGCGGTGTAGTGGGAACATGGCTCAATATATCGTCAGTCAGATGTGTCAATGATGATGTGTTATGATACGGTTTAGATAGAATAGATTGTCGCTCTGCTAGGAATAGATTGTCCGCGTCATTGTTCTCCAAAGAAACCCGAGAGATATCATGGTCTTCAATGGTGCTGCGAGTCCGCGGGCCGGAAGACTCAAACTCGCTTGCTAGGTCATCTGAGGCGTCATGGCACTCATCGTCATCCGGAAAAGGAAGTGACTTTAAGGCAAGGTATCTCAGGTGACTGGCGACATGATCTTCAAGGCCATGCTCTCTTGAATCCCCGCATAAGGGGCATGTTTGGAAAAGGGGACCCGACGATCGACTGCTTCTGGTGGCTAGTATGGCTAGCTGGGACTTGGTGCTCTTATGTTTAGCAATCATGTGTTCTTCATAGTTTTCCTGGCAATGAAAGACCAGTACCCCATGCGATCTCGCGGTGCAGCGCCATCTCAAACTATGCTGGCGCATGTGCCTTAGCCAGTCCTCGCTGTGATTATAAAGTTCATCGGTGGAGGGGCAGTCGTCGAAGAGGCAAATATACGGGTCGAGATCGTACTTGACATGTTCACTGTACGTCGAGATTAGAGTTTGAGACTCTCTCTACACCCCATGCATTCCAAGTTCATGCAGTCTGTGACAAGTATGGATCGACTTACATCCAGTTTAGCTTGCTGGTAATAATTGAACTTGATAGTGAGCAACAGCAATAGGGACAGGTGACTTCCATATTTCCATTGTCGCAAGCAATCCTGTCGCTTTCGATCTTCATCTCAAGTTGCTCTTTGAACATTAATCGCCTACTGAACTCCTCAGAGTCCGAAAGCAACTCGAGTTGCGTTTGGTACTCTGCCATATGTCGCTGCTTAAGAGCTTTCAGTTTCCGGTGTATCGGTCCCATTGGCGGTGGAGGAAAGTCAACCTGCTCATGATTGCTCCAGTGCATTGTTCTTGCCCTGCTAATGATAGACGGGGCAGACGCTTTATTCCAATGCTCCGTGTTTAGTGTTGTGGCAGTGACTGCCCGAGAGCTAGCGACGCTTCGTGCCGCGTCGAAGTCCACTTCTGGGGCCTGGGACACAGAAACTTGTTCATGGTTGCTAGATTCTACTTTGCTGGGGCGTGGTACCACTTTCTCCGGCACAGGAATAGATTTAGATTGGCCCTTCAAATACCGTGATCGACGGTAGAGAATCCGTTTGCGTCGAAGCAACATAGCGGCGGCAAGTCTTTCTTGAAGCTCTTGACTGCAGCCTGGAAATCTGCGCTGGATAATCCCAAGCGCAAAAAGATTCATGAAAGACTGTCCAATGTCATTTCCGTCCGAGTCTAGGATTTTGAAAGTCGTGGCCGCTTTCTCGTTTTGCCCAACCCTGCTTGCCTTCCGGATTGTGTTGGAAAGCTGATGCATCAAGGTGATCTCCTCAGCCATTCCGCCAACGATCGAATCAACGCAGTCGGACGCCGACGGTGGGATATGACCGACTGATATATCTAGTGGGCGGTGGGGATCTAGTCTCGATAGACCTAGATAGCTTGTGTTAGTATAGCACTTGGTCGAACGTTAGAGGCCAGATCTCACATTGCTGGATTTGGTCGTTCAGAGTTCGTAAGAGACGGCGGATAAGACGCTGTATGTCTGGAGCTTCGCGCAGACGATAATCGAGTGATCCTCGGGTGGGAGCAAAGACACCAATGTTTGATACCCATATTGAGAATCTTCCTAGTTGATCGTCTATAGCAGACTGCTGCTGCGGGGGAACAAGCTCATACTGAGCAAGGCATTGATTGAACGACTGTAGACAAATCTTTGCGCAGTGGGATATTGCTCCATCTTGCCAGGTACCGTCAGTCTCCATGGCTTGGACTACTGTCTCGCGGCAGAGGCATGATAGTGATAATGTTATGCGGGCGAAGTCTGAGGTGAGAAAATCTGCAAGGCTGTCTCAAGCGCGTTGACTACCCCGCACCGCATCTTGCCGTCCATCTTACACCTGCTTCCTCCTTTTTTCCTAACGAAATATCGTTGAGGGCTTCGTTCCTCGGATGCGTTACTTTATGATCGGTGGATGATACAAGACGCCTCAATGGCAGCTCAGGTGAGGCATCTCACTATGGCTTTGTCCAGGCTTTGTTCAGGCTTTGTTCAGGCTTTGTTCAGGCTTTGTTCAGGCTTTGTTCAGGCTTTGTGTACGCTGACGCGAAGACTGCGATAGGTCGATCTTCTTCTGAGCGCCCTCACGATCTTTCGGCGCGTCGCCGATAGCCTTCAAGATACCGACCTGAATGGTAATCTGGGCAAGTTTTACGGGCATATCAATGCGTACAGCGTCATATTGATCGGTTGCGTCTCATCGACCGGCAACGGACGATCCAGTCCCAGTGACTTTGAACCGCTTTTCGACTTGCTCTTGAAGAAGTTGACAACTTTCGTTCGATGTTCCATGCTACCGGAATATGAGTCCACACTTCCGCCATCGGACCCGTTCCGACGCCTAGCAACGTTGGTGTACTATTGGGATATGCCAGGGGATACCCGGGAGAAGCTGTCCTGCACCCAAAAAAGCTTGGACTTTAGCAACGACGAGCAAAGAGCCGAGATGATACTCCTCCTTCGTGGCTGTGTTGCGACGATGCAATCTCAGAACTACGATGAGACAGCGACAATGGAACGTCGGACACGATCGAGAAAGGGAAATAAGCCGCTCTCTGTGTATACATTGGCCAATATCGTGTTCCAGGCACTTACTGCTTCATCGATGGCTTGTTCATCTGTGCATAATCATGATTGCGCTGCTAGACTCCGGTTGTCAACTCACCAGAATCAAAGTGAGGATCAGCATGAATTTGAGGCACTTGTCACGCTCAGTTTGACATGTCATACCTGGCAAGAAACCAGAATTCAGGCCATGGTATCTAGCCTCGAGTCGACGAAAAATACTATAGTCAAGTTCTCAGTTCCGGAAGCTAGCAGCGAAAAGGCCCAGAATCGTCGGCGTCGTCGCTTAGCCGTTGTCAGGCTGTGTGAGCAGATCGAGAAACTCAAGTCAAAACCACTGATGCGCCTTAACTTGGCGGTTGAAGATGGCAAACTCTGGAAAGACCAGTCGTCTCGAATTGAACGCCCAATCAATCCATCCGACCCCCAACTCTCCCTTGCCGAGATCATAATGCAACGCCCGGGTAGCTTGACGGGGAAAGTAAAGCGGGTTCTGGCGGTTTTGCTCGCGTACTCCGTTCTACATCTTCATGAGACCCCATGGTTGAGGCCTTCTAGTTTCAACGCCGACAATATAATATTCTTCGGTACTTCCGCTGCCATTCCGCTAAAACCGTATTTACACTCGGAATTACGCGAAGCCCACTACGGCTCGGCGTATGACAGTGATAGCGACGAATTAGACCCCGATGACCTACCATCGCACCCATATCCAGATATTGTCATGTTGGCGATACTACTCATGGAGCTGTACTTGATCCAGCCAGTTCATGTACTAGCTGAGCAGGTCGGGGTGCACTTCGAACATCTGGAAGCTCTGGATGACAATACGCGATACTCGATCGCAATAGCAGTCTATGACCGGTTCAAAGGCGACTTCCCTGATAATTACCGGCAGGCAGTCGACAGATGTCTTGACCCAGACCTTGGATTTGATGAAAACGACGAAGAGCTCACTCCAGACGGCTTGAAGATGTTGATATATGATGAGATCGTACAACCGCTCGAGGAGGAACTCGATCAAGGGTATGGGAACACCATTCAGATTGGAAAATTGGACGAGGTTGCGCAAGCCATGGACCTTAGTCGCTGGGGACAAATGCGGCAGTCAGTTCCGATCTCCCCTAAGTCTGCTGAGCCCATCAAGCCGGTCTTGAGTGTGTCTAGCACAGAAGGAAGTAAAGGGATATCAAGAAGTTCCAGTATTTGGACTTCCTCCGAGAGCGTGATAAGTAGAGCCGACAGCGGACGAAGCCATGCCGATTACACGGTAGGATGGATTTGCGCACTACCAAAAGAGCTAGCAGCCGCACAAGGACTTCTTGATGAGATACACCCCCCGCTACCTCAGGACCCCTCAGATCTTAACAATTATACCCTCGGTCGCATTGGGGTGCACAACGTGACCATGGCCTGTCTTCCATCAGGGGTTATGGGAACGGTGTCAGCAGCCAGAGTGGCGAATAACATGCGGTCTACCTTCAAATGGCTCAAGTTTGGGCTGATGGTAGGGATTGGGGGCGGAGTTCCTGGCGAGAAAGATGTCCGACTGGGGGATGTCGTTGTTGGGGAGCCGAATGGGCCCTTTGGTGGTGTTATACAGTATGACTTTGGCAAAACTGTTCAAAACGGTGAATTCCTTCGCACCGGCTCTCTTAACCGACCTCCCGACCTGCTCCTGACAGCGATCTCACGACTCAAAGCGGACCATTATCGCAACGGAGCAGATCTGACCCGACATTTGATTAGCATGTATGATAGATATCCTCACTTGAGCTCCGAGTTCTCGCAACCTGGGAGTGAGCATGACTTGCTCTTCACGAGCGACTACGGCCATCTTGCAAAGAGCGGCTCATCTTGTCAATTCTGCGACCGTTCGAAAATAGTTCGTCGCCAACATCGGCAATCCGACTCTCCACAAATCCACTATGGCCTCATCGCTTCTGGTAACCAGGTGATGAGAGACGGGAAGACCCGCGACCAGTTGAGGAATAACCTGAACGTGCTCTGCTTCGAAATGGAGGCCGCTGGTATTGTCGATGTCTTCCCCTGCCTTGTTATTCGGGGGATCTGCGACTACTCTGATTCTCACAAGCACAAACAGTGGCAGGGCTACGCCGCAGCAACAGCGGCAGCTTATGCAAAAGAACTCCTAGGTGTGATATCGGGCACTCAAATTGACAATGCCGAGCGATTGGGTAGTTTCTAGTCCTGGTTATGCTCTCCACCGAGTAATTATGTATGACTCCGGGCATGCCCGTTACCTGAGTTTATCGCTTGATGGATATGCTTCCGAGAACACTTGCAGATAGAAGCACGGCGACGCAATTGCTTGCAGCCAACCTCCAGTTAGGGTTGGATAGGGCCCACAATAGCACCCGGACCCACCGAAGCCCTCCGGGGTACAGATATACTATGTAGACAGCCTAGGACAGTGACCTTTCATGACTCTGAAATGACGACTCCGACATTATCAAAGTCTTTAGCCGATTGGGAGAGCCCATTGGTACGCGGGCCGCCCTAGCATGCGAAGCACACCTGTTCATATCCATCATCGGGGCTACTTGTGTTTCAATCATTTGCATGGAACGGGAGGGATCAACACCATTCATTATCAGTAATTGATCTAATCCACAGCGTCTCTTAGGGAATATGTACCGACGCATCGACAAGACTTCGGGGCTCTTCTCCGGACTTCCCTACTGCACAGTTTTCCATATTCGTGCCCACTTATCGTTCCTTCATGGAAGGTATCTCCGAAAACGGGCCTTAAGTCAGAACCCCGAATGGCCGGCCACCTTGACGGCTGTCCTTAGAGACCTAACAGCCGACACAGCTCGGCGCCTGGGCACCCCCCACAAAGGCACAGCAAAGATTTCCGCACTCAGCAGCGAGCTTCCATTGTCGTCCGTCGCATGAAGCAATCGCATGGTTACCCTGGAGACATTGATAGCCGGCACCCGTGCAAGGCGAGTTGACCGTTACGCCCTGGGCCGTAGTTGCGGGTAGGAGGGTCAACGCGACGGCGAGGAGAGAGGTGAGGAGCTTCATGGCAATATTGTTTTTCAAAATGGACAGGTCCTGGCTGAAGACAATGAACGAGATTCGGAGGTTGGCACAATCAGCTACCGTGTGAGGATTGATGACGAACAAGGTGGATCAGGTTTTGGAAAGTTGCTGGGGGTCAGAAGCAGGAAACGGAGGAGCAACTGGAGTTTTATGTCTGGTCAGCAGAGCTCTGTCCTCGCGCCAAGGTAGCACGAGTACAACACTATAGCTAGCTATTACTTCTTGCAGCTGTGTTTGCTTGCCCCAACTTGGCTATCTACATCTAGTGGCTAGGAGAATGGGATAGACCTGGATTGCGCTCGGTTGCGTTCCACAACCAACGCAGGGGTACCGCAAATTATACTACAAGTGTACCTTACTGGCCAGTTGAATCGCATGCATACGTCTTACAGCCAAGGACTATTGCCAGGTATGTGATCCCCAATGCATATATTGGTTGTATCACACAATCTAATGCATGGGGTACAGGGGGCACAGGGCGGAGTAGGCATGATGCGCTGAAGGTCTGCACTGCTTTCGCAGTTGCCAATCAGGAAAACACGTCTTAATACGCTCGATTTGTGGTTCGTGGTCTTTTCAGTGCATACCCAGCTCAGGCTACGGATTTATTGAGTCACAAATCAAGCTGTGAGGTGATGCTGCAAGCCCACGTCAGGCACTGCTTCCCTTCATCTGTTCTTTGGGTGTGAGCTGCCCCTTCTCCTTCCCTATCATTGACCATGTTATAGGGTGTTTCGGGGAGATCACACTGTACTCCATACCTCCACCTTCTCAAAGCCCCGGATCCCCGGCAACGTAGCCAATTGGAAACCTGGATTCGTGTGAGGACTACCCGTGGGTCTAGTAACGTGACGGGTGTGGCGGGGATCTGGTAAAGAGAGACTGACTAGGCCAGTTTCGAAAGGCGGCGCTCTGTGGCAGAATATCGTCATTGTCCCTGTCGATCGTGACTGCACCTTCAAATCACTTTCTGTTTCACAGGGTTTCTCTCATCAATCATCAGTATCTCCTTTAGCACGTATTCCTGTGAGGTAAATACGGGCCTCTTACTTTATCAGTTTTTCATGGCCCCTCCCTCCAGGGCAGACATTATTAAAGACAAGCCAATTGGCGAGGGACTGAGTGCTTTTTGCGACAGTCTGGCGTTGACATGTAAAGAACTAAGACTCGCATGTTCGATTGACTCCATATGTCAACTGGATGCCGAAGGCAGGGGTTCTCCAAAATCTCCAGGCATATCTAACCTCGGATAGTCCTCCAGGATTTGTGCCGAGACCTTATAGTGGCGTTGCAAGCCCTTTCCGCTTCGCGTGCGTTGCGCTCTATTAGCGATAGCAGAAGCCTCTTCAGCGATTTGTCGAGACTGGGCTCTACTGTTGATTCTAGCGATTTCGACCCCGACTGGCTCATTCCATTACTTAGCGCGGTCATCAATAAAGAATCCGATAACGCAATTTGGGACAAGGTCTACACAGCCGCAGCTGAATCCACACCCCCCCTCAGATCTTTACCTTTTCTCGGTCAAACTCCCTACTTGCACACTACAAGCAGTTTTCTCAACTCCTCGGAGCATAGAAAGCACGTGGACAATGTGCTGAAGGAGGAACTGGGGCCAATCTACATCGGTGTACGTATTTCTACGACGCGTACTTCAAAGATATTCATGGACTTGAGGAGGCAAGAGCCAGTGTGTTAAGGATATGCAAGGAAGAGAACGGTCCTTTGTTTGATGAAGAAAACGACTGGCGGGATTGGCCCGAGCGTGCTAAGGAAAATGAGGTTTTGAGCTGGCTTTCGCGCATGATCGAAAAGTTTCGTGATATAGCGACGGAAGAGAGCTTCATTACAGCGTCTGACCGGACAATTTGGGCACATCCTGGTCAACCTTTACAAGGATCAACAGCTGATCAGAAGTTGGATGTCGCGCTCGTGCGCAACTCGAAATATTATCACTGGCCTCATGTTCTAGTCCCGGGGGAGCTTAAGAGTAACCCAAGCGCTGAAACCGTTTCAACGACGTGGCGTGATTTGGGCCGCTATGCAAGGGAAGTACTCACTGCTCAAGATACCCGGCGGTTTGCATTGGGCTTTACACTATGTGGACCAAATATGTGACGCTGGGAATTGGACCGTGCAGGTGCTATTGCGTCATCATCTGTCTATATCAATAAAGAAGGACTGCGCTTTATTTCCACCATCTTGGGTTTTCTCCGGATGAACGATGAACAATTAGGTTATGACCCTAGCATCATGTCCACATCAGACAACCAATTTTGAAAAACAAAAATGGATTACAGTATGTTCGCTTCAATAACTCATCAACTCCTATCCTCCTTTGGCTCCGGCTCGCAAAGCAATTAGCCTTCCACTGTCCTTGCAAATAAATGCTCCATCACACATCAGATGATGAGCATACATTGACTGGCCAATCTAGAGCATATTCAAGCCCGTCCTGGCCATGAAGTCTCCCCATTTGTTTGCAAACTCCATTATGAGATTAATTCTTGAAGCCCGCGCGTCTTGCGCGAACCTGTCAGAATCCTTAAGTTTATACTGAGACTCGCATTGGAACAGTATCTAATTGACTCTACTTACTCAAAGGAAAAAATTGCACGGGTTTATATTCCTGCTTACAGCAGCCTATATACCCTTGGACCCATTATTACTCTGCCTGTTGGAGCAAAGATTCCTTTAGTACGCCATGCGTCAACACTACATCCACATCTAGCTGGGCTTTCAAAACTTGAACAATCTCGTGATGACCGTGATGACTGGCGTAACTAATTGGTGTCCGGCGGTAAGGATCTAAAAGTGCAGGATTCGCGCCCTTCTCTAACAGAAACATCACCATTTTTGCTGAACCGGATATAGCGGCGTAATGTAATGGAGAGCAAAGCCCTGACCTTTCATTCATAAGATATTCCGGCGTTCCTTCATCAAGCAACTTGTTGATACGTGAGCTGTTATACTCCGGGTCTTGGTCGTAAATGAACTGTAAAACTTCAAGGCTATCGTCTTTGGTCCGCATCGCCGCATAATGTAGAAGCTGCCCAAGTTGGAATTGGCCTCCACTTTCAAGAAGTATCTTGATGGAATCGAATGGGCCCTTCGTTACGGCGTAGGACAACGGTGTACAGTTTCGACTACGAGCCCTTTTGTTGGGGTTCGCGCCACGGCTGAGGAACCAGCGCAGCAGCTCCACGTCGTCAAATGTGTACCTAACACAGTGTTGTCAGCTAGGAAGAAATATCGATATAGATCCTCATTCTCACACTAGGGCTGATGGCACCATATCGTTTATGGCGGCGTCAATGTCCCAGCCGCGGGACACGTACAACTCTAGTATTCCATAGTCCTTGTTCCGTGCGGCAGTGGACAAATGGTAGGGTGACATTTCAAGGCCACGATCGAGTAAAGAAACAACTGAAGTTTTGGCACCATTTTCAACAGCGACACGAAGATGCTCATACAGGTTCGTCATGATCTTGGGTGTTTGGGTTGTGATTGAAGTTTCGACCAGCCACGCAGGTTACAATAACAAAGACAGATCACATGATAGGTATTCCCCGCCCGCCCATCGCGGTCCATTTGAGCTTGAGGGTGCATTGGGTTACAAACTTACAAATCGAAGCGCCTGCTGTGGAGGCGATGAAGTCTCCCGCGCATACCTGCTGTTGACATGGTGGGAATTATGCTGCGTGTACCGAGAATCACAGATCACCACTTGTCGTCAGCCGGTGGATATCGGATCTGTTTATTTAGGGTGCTGGGAAATGTGGCGCTGCATCCTTATGAGCCTGCATATGTTAACACCCCTGAGATAGGTAGCTTCGGCCGGTCGGCGTCCTGAGTATTGCAGCAGAATTGTGCGAGACTCCAATCTCTGGCAAACACTGAATAAGGTTGCTTGCGTTGCTAGAAATTTGGCGCGCATTTATCGTACAAAGCGCATCAAGAATTCTCATCAAAGTCATCGAACGGAAAATGATTTTTGGTCGCAGCGAAATCTGCCGGTGTGTCAGCCGCTTCAAGCATCTTTGTCTTGATTTCTCGGGCGGTTTCCATCGCAGCCTCGTATTCGTCATTAGGCACCCATCCTAGCATGTCTACACCGATAATGTCTCGCATTTGTTCTGTTGCGGTGTCGGCTTCTTTCTGCCGCGCATCTAGCTCAAGGGTCTCTTGGATGGTAGCATCCGAGTATCCGAGAGGAGGGGATGTGCACGCTCCCACGCCGGCAATTGAAGTATCGGTGACCAAGGTCGGCCAGTTCTGTACAAAACGGATCATGTCTGCCAGCAGAGTGATAGAATCTCCTTCCCAAGGGGTGCCTGCACTCTTGTAGAGACGCTGGTGGAGTATAGCAGATTGATCAAATATTGCGTCGTAATGCTCCTCGTTCGATCGTTTCGTCAGCGCGGCGTAAAGAAAATGAATTATGCGTCTTCGCATGGTCTCCCGTAGAGAGGCCTGTTCGGATCGGCTCAAAGACTCGAACTCGGGCGGAAGTGTAGTCTGAGGCTGACGTAGACTTTCAGACTCTGGATCCCCATAGTTCTGAAAATGTTTTGGTATGCCCGCTGCAAGACCTAAGGGAAGAACAGTGCAATGCTGCCAGTCTATCAATCCCACTATCTCATTTGCTTCTGATATGAGGATGTTGTTTGGTTGGAAGTCTGGATGTCGAATCACTGGCCGGTTGAGCGGACTTGATGGCTTGAATCCAAGGCATGCCGACAACGTGATATAGTCGCTAAGATTCCGTATATGTTTATCGGGTGCCACTTGATTGAAGTTGTAGATCTCCCTATAGAGACGTTCATACGGTAGGCGAGGGTTTGCATGCGCCCTGGTCCACTTCAACTCTCGTTCACCAACCGACCGAAATATGTCACTTGATGATTGCCCTGTCGTCCTTTAGCATCTTTCAAAAACAAGTTAGTACATGCTTCTGCTTACACGGTCCTCGATCGATATCCATATGTGCTCTCTCGCCATGCCACCAGCCGTATTGCGCCATCGGTCCTAGACAGAACCCGTGGTCGCTGTGTTCCGGTAGTGCGAGACCAAGCCCAGAAGGTATATCCTTTTGATAGTATAAACTACCTGATGCGGGGAACTTTAACCCCATCAATCGCGCTTCCAACTCCACAATTTGCGTCATGACCCCATGCTGCTGTTTTGGCGTCATCGTATACCATATTTCGCCCAGGGGTTTGCCAGCCAGTTTTTCCATTATGATATACTCGCTACCAACAGGGTTCGTGTTGAATGAACTCCAAGCATAGACCTTGGGAGTCGTTATTCCATGTAACCGGAGATAGTCCAACGTGGCAACCTCGCTGGCGACCGTGTAGTGTTGAGGCACAGTTGCCGGGTAAGGAAGCCTCGCAATGACACTATGACTATCATTGAAGGTTACCTCAAACAGTCGGTTGAATCCACCTTCTGACATCTTGGAAAAGGAGACAATGTCAGAGGTGGAGCGGTCAGATGCGGTAGCAGCGGCCTGCTGAAGCGCCGGCACATCGAACTCGAGGTGACGTTCTGCCAGTCGCATATGCTCGTTGAAACTGCGGAAGTCAGTATGAGAATAGTAGGTCGGGAACGGCGTACATGCATCCATCTCCCTGAGGTATAATTGAAGAGCTCTTCCTTGGAGGGCTGTGCCGCATGTTGGACCGATTGGGTCAACTTCCTCACTTGTCGCGTACTATACCCATCAAGAGGGGTGGGTCTTGTTAAGGTATTACGAAGAACATTGTGAGATCGCATCATTTCGAGCAACGCTCAATCAAATTCGCGTGTCCTTCGAAACATCGTCAGAAGTACGGCCGCAAGGGCGCGGTCCGGAAAATCATGTTTCCTTATGCCAATGCCGGCCCTGGCCAATGTCAGTCTCAACGACATTGCTTATAGAGCTGCCGAGCGAGGTTCAGATACAAGCAGTCAGTCGGAACCTATATTGCGTATGGAGCAGGGTAGTGATCATGAATTGTGCAGTCGTGAGAGGTAACATCAACAAGTTCGACGTGCGGAATTTACAGTTTTACGTGTGGCGGGCTGCGATCAATCAAACCCGAGTGCTCTAGGGAGTCCAGGCGGCACATTGGAATGACTTCAGAGTGTGCCGCAGCGTTCATCCCAGCCTCAACCATAACCGTGTCGCTCGCATTATCTCCGAGATACTCGTCGAAGAAGTCCCGGACGTGGAGTTCGTTCGGCCATGCCTGAACCACTCCGGGGATGCCCGACAAGAGCCCAGAAGGCCCATCCTCCAAGTCAAGGCCATGATAAAACTGGCATAGGGACCAAGAAATATAAGAGTCATTGCATGCATAGCACCGAGATTCAGCTTAATCCGTGTGATATTCCGACGTGGGCACAAATAGAGGGAGAGGCTAGCATGGTTTCGTAACCATAAATTCCAACTAGGATATATAAGCCATCTTGTATAGTATCCATTGAAGCTTGCCTAACGACGCCAGTAGCGTCGCTCTCTGTCCGACCCATTTCGAGATTATTCGCGACAACATTGACATTCGAACGCGATGGTCTTTCGATGTTCGATCCAAAAAAAGGAAATCTGGATACTCGAAGGTTCTGCGGGCCGAGTGAACTGGGTAAAGAATTGTGTGGTTGCTTCTTGAGAGCAGCTGTCTTGATGCTCAAGATGTTTTGCGCGGTCTTCCGAGGTCACGATTGTAAGCAAGGGAACCTGACAGAGTACGATATTAGCATGTTTGGGGGTCAATCAGTAATTTCCGTAGTAATAGCATATATGATCGTCTTCAGGAGCTTGTGGTATATCAGCGCAGGATTTGTTGGTAGCATGAGTTGCGACTTGCGTGTCGAAGGTTGAGGATGAGGGCCGGCAAATGGATGGGTGTACTGCCTGTTCAGACCGCCTACCAGCCACATCACATGCTTACATGTATACCTGAAATAGAAGGCAAGAAAGTGCCCCACATGCTTGGCAACAATTTTCTCGATGGCGTGGTGTTTCACATCGGCGACTCCTTACAACAACTGTTAAGAATATCAGAAGATGCCGGATATCAGCCTTGGAGCTCTCTCAGAGCTTACACATACTCGATATGTCATCCACTTGTCGGATGGAAAGCGCCTAGTGCTCTTCCGCTTGCCCTCTATCGACACTGCGGGACGAAGCAGAACGAGAAATGAAAGCAGAGATGGATGGTCGTACTACGCTATGGAAGCCGAGTGCCCTCATGCCGGCGGCCCCATGGAAGCTGCACAGGTCGACATTGAAGACTCGTCGTATATTGCCTCTTGTCCATGGCACGCGTATGACTTCAATGTGGAGACGGGCGAGTCAAGCGTCGGCATCAGGGCGTGCACGTTCCCGATTGATGTGCAAGAAGAGGTAGCTGTCTTAACCTACCCATTGGAAGGTATCTCTATCGTGAAGGTAGAGCCGGTCAGCGAGAAAATCAAACTGAAAGCCCCTTGCTCGGAACCTGCGACGACTGAGACGGCAGAGGCTCTGCCAGCGCCATTGGCCGCTGCGCAGTATCTTGATGAGATTGCTACCCTCTGCGACTGGTGCACTCATATCTTGAACACCTCGAATTCTGAACACAAGATTGAACTCACTGCCCACCTATTCTCAATCTTCACGCAACGGGAGGGAACATCTTCTCCAATGACAATCATCAGGGGAGGCCCTGCGTCGCTTCCTCCCACACCACCACGGGAGAAGACCCTCTTGGAAGTCAGACCTGGCGCGATGCCTAAGCCCGGAAGAGGAGGAAGCCTGAAAAGTAGGATTGCTATGCTCCATGCCCTGGCCAATATCGAGCAGTGGGCCATTGATCTAGCTATCGACATCTGTGTGCGGTTTGCTGAATTTCAAACCAGTCCGACCGCGTCCGAATCTGCTCGACAATTGCCACGAACTTTCTTCCATGACTGGCTCAAGGTGGCCAACGACGAGGCAAAGCACTTCTCTTTACTACGCACCCGTCTAGAGGAAATGGGCTCTTACTTTGGCGCTCTTCCGGTTCATCACGGCCTGTGGGAGTCTGCCGAAAAGACGGCGCACGACCTCCGAGCGCGCATCAGCATCATCGCGCTCGTTCACGAAGCTCGTGGTCTCGATGTCAATCCTATGACTATCGCCAAGTTCCGCAATGCGCGTGACGCCGAAAGCGTTGAAGCCCTCGAAGTCATACACAATGACGAGATCACCCACGTTACGACTGGTCATAGATGGCTTACCTGGATTTGCCAGCAAGAGAAGACTGACCCAGTCGAGGTATTCCGCTCGAACGTACGCAAGTATTTTGTTGGAGGCCTCAAGGAGCCTTTCAACCGAGATGCTCGCGCAATGGCAGGGTTGGATGGTCGATACTACGATAATATGGTATATTGATCAAAGATTTATATCTACTCATAACCTCGCATTCCCTATCGCAGCGAAAAACTCCGAGGTTGGTTTTCATCTCGCGATCTCATCTATTCACGTGTACAGCTCTAAATGTTCATACAGGTCATGTCGCATACAATCATAGTCGGATCTCGTCTATAGGCCCTAATGAGGCGTCCCAAACCGTCGGCCTCTGCCCCATCGCTTCCTTTCCCTGCGGCAATCTTTTGATTTTTTCCGCGTACTTGCGCAGTTGCTCAGGGACCAGGTCGTCCAAGCCAATATCATCTAGTCGCGTAACGAAGGGAACGACATGGGCGTCAAGCACTGTTGGGCCGACCTTGTCGCCAAAAATCCAGGTTCCGCCTTTGCTGTATTTATCCTGCAACTCGACAATCTCGCCCAAGAAGGAGATTGAGTTTGCCGTCATACTCTGCCCATCGGACAAATTCAGCGACACCAATTGCCGCTGCTTTCTCTGGCTGATCGCTGTTAGAAACGGCCTTGCAATAGAGTTCAGGGGTTCAGGAACCAACCTTTCACGCTTGTACTCCAGGGCTTCTCGGTGGGTAGGAGTGATGTCATGGTTGGTCAACAGGTCATCCACGGTCGGGTTGGCCGCACCGTAGCGGTCAAGGGCCTCGTGCAATTGCGTTAGAAGGCGACAGATTTCCGTCTGATGCGCCTTGGGAAGTAGACTAGGGCATTGGTCGCATATCCAGTAGATGATTGACAGCGCGTCGGTCAACGGCGACGGAAGCGCGCTAAAGGTCAGGGTCGGCACCTGCCACATTTAGCGCTGGGACTTCAAGATTCATCGATTGAACAACATACTCGGCCATATGGATTCACTTTGAGATACCATTCACGCAAGTTCTCGTTCCTACTCACGTTTACCAGACGGAAACCGAGCTGCGATAAGTCCCGGCTTGGCCGGTTTTTCGCCCGCAGCGCAAAAACAATCGCGAAATGGACGACCAGCGATTGCACCGAGAAGGGATATGTGTACAGGCACGGGTCGACTTGCTTCCGTGTTAGTTTCTTCAGGATTCGTGACGCTGGGCTCATTTCTGTCGCTGTCAGGAAGTGTCAAGGAACATCGTGCCAGGCACCCATGCGACAAAGTGCCAACTGCGTCACTGTCAGCCCATGTGTCCGGAAAGCCCCGCTGCGGTGCTGCCAGGGCCAGGGCAGCCTCGGGTTTTGCTTCGCTACAACATTTTATCCGGATGACCCACTGTTTCGGAATAAGTGAACCAAGCCTTATGGCCAAGGGCTGGCCTGCAGTTCGTCTCGCCTGGCCGCGCCGCTGTGTTTCTGCTTGATTGACGGAAGCTTGGCCGCTTCATACGCGGATTGACGGTGGTTTCGGTCTATGCCGTGCTCACAGGCACCACCTGCGGGCAGCGCCTGGAACAATCCCCGGTTCGTCCGCCGCAAGACCCTCGTTACTTAAGCGGACGTTCTGCATAAGGCTATAATCACGAGAAATACGACCCTGCCAAGATATACTGCCAAGCATAGGGGAATCCATCCCGACCCCTGTTTCAGGATGAATATTTATATAGGTAGCCTGAAGACATTTCGATGGAGAAATCAAGTCATTCCCTTCTTCATAGCTATTGACTAGCTGCATCTTCATTCCTTTCTTTCCTTGCGTATCAAAATGAAATCCGTTCTCTCCCTTACCGCGCTCCAGCTGCTGGCCAGCCATGTTGCCGCCCACCCTGTCAAGAGCAATGCTCTCTCTACCTTGACAGACCGCAGCTTCCCTTGGCATATCGGCGTGCCCAAGTCGGGCTCTTCTCGCTCGAAGCGTGATGTTAGCCTTCCAACGACCTGGGACCCTCCGTCTGACCTTGTCACTCCTTTGCAAGAGGTACGGCCACGGCTCTTTGGTACTAACCCCAGAAGATGCTAACAGGCAGCAAGGTCTGGGACCACGAAGTCGACACCTACAGCGACGCTCTTGGCTTCACGAACTACGGGTTCGACCAGGTCATTGACGCTGGTGGAAAGATCAACTATTGTGTCCGTTGGGATTCCACCCAATCCGTCACTGCCGAACAACGAACAAAGGTCGCTTCCGCTCTCAGCCGCTCCTACAACAAGTGGATTGCCGGCCTCGCAGGTTTCGACAGCTGGCCGTACGATACCGTCGACGTCAACGTTGTCGGATGGGCCGTGACCGATGAATCTCTGCTTGAAGGCGACACCTCCGACATTGACGTCTACACCGACACCGATGCCGATGGCATCCCGCAGTGCGCCGAGGCATGTGGACGCTTCTTCCACCAGGACAATGATTACAGCGGCTGTGCTTCTGGGGCTGATCACCACTATGGTATGCATAACCCACAAATCTCCGATTCCGAGAACATACTGACACCCCAAAGACAACAGCCTCTGGCTCACCGAAGGCTTCGAGGGCGGCACTGGTGGCGACTGGGGCCAGCGCGTCGGCTCGGACTACTTCATGGAGAACCTCGAGACCGAGAACATCCACATCTACCTGCACGAGGTCGGCCACACCTTTGCTCTCGATGGTACGGTTGCAACTCCCTCAAACACTCTGTGACTACGCAACTAAAACATATTCAATAGACTTTTACGACTGGACCCCAACTGGCGTAACAAGCTTCATCATGCTCTCGGGCAGCGCCACCGAAATCACCGAGTTCGACTACTGGATGCTCCGCGACTGGTGGCGCAACCTCAAGGACCGCTACGACCTGTCGGGCATCAGCTCCTCGTCCTCTTCGTCTAGCCGCGTTTCCTCGGCTGCAGCTGTTACCTCCACCGCCCCCGCCTACGTCCCGACCGCGACGGCGACGGCTTTGCCCACGTCTGCCCCCGCCGGCATTATCTCGCTCCCTACTGAGGTCACTGCCGTGGCCCAGCCCTCGACCACTGCGGTGGCTGTGCCGACTGCCCCTGCTGCGACACCGTCTATCACTGCCAGTGAGAACACCTGGGGGAACAATGGCTGGGAGCAGCCTTCGCAGGGAAACCCTTGGTGGGGTGGCTGGTGGGGACAGAAGGCGGGCTCGCGTCAGTAGATCCTTGTGGGAGTGGTTGAGGACGTAGTAGGTGTCCGCTAGCTTTCTTTACAAGTTAGTCCTATATATCTGCCAAGTAGGGTAGGGTTTACGTGGGGCGAGGGGAGCGCAATCTATAATACTGTTTGGCTTCATGCGATATATCCTACCTCAGTGTCCGCCCCATGCATACATAAACGAGAACAGCAGAGAAAGATGGCTCGTCGCTGCTAGGCAATTTGAGGATCCGGGCACGAAGCATTCGTAGGGTAGGGTTGATGCTTCCTCATTATCCAGCGGAGGCACCTTGATGGGGAATAAACGCAAAGAGTGGCTGCCGGAAGTATGTCCCACTGAGGTCGGACATGCACGGGGCGTCCACGCGTGAAACGCCCGCAGCATGGGGTCACGCGTTCGCAACCAACCCCTAATCGCGCACATGGAATAAGCCGTGGCCGCCATGCCATGTGCGGGGTTGACCCACGCGGGATGTGCATCGTTATTTGAAACCATGCCGAGGGGAAGTAATGGTGTTGGTGACAAGCAACTGACTGTTGCTATCATGATAATTGTATAAAACTCGTCTATGGAACACATTATACAGGCGGTGGGTTTAGATCCAAGCCTTCGACCTTGAGAGAGAACTCATTGCGCGAGTAGCTACCCGCCAAATCCAGGTCCAGTCTACCGCGGAGGCAGTCCTCGAAGTCGACCTCGACGATTTGCAGCGCGGTGTCCGGGTCGCTGTCGTCGTTCACGTTCCAGATCGGACCGGCGAGGACCTCTCCCATAGGCCCGATGATACACGAGCCCCCTCCACTGGCCCATGCCTCTGGATCTAATACCCATTAGTATCTTCCTGTGAACCAATTCGATAGACGTACCTGAGTTTGCTTTGTCGCCATCTGGTGCTTGGGTCACCCACCCAGGAAGCTCTTTGTAGCGACCGCATTGGCTGGCGGACAAAACAACGGCTCGACCTTCCAGAGCGATCGTCCGCATCAGCGGCAGCCACGTCTCGCGACTATCGACCGTCGGAGCGAGGTAGAGATTGACGTTCTGCGAGTACAGGCTCTGACGAAGCAGCGGCATGTAATTCTCCCAGCAGATAGCAGCGGCCAGAGTCAGCCGGACGCCATTAATCTCGGTCGTAACCGCCTTGAGCGTCGAGGGCGAGCCCTGAGCCCAGACCAGGCGTTCAGATCCGGTCTACGGGGCGTTGGTGTGTCAGCTTACATACCTACCCAAGCGTAAGCACAAAGCAAAAACAGCGGTAGACTCACCGGCATGACCTTCCGCCTCTTGCCCAGCACGCCCCGGTGGGGATCGACATACAATGCAGAACAATACAAACTACCCCCTGCGCGCTCAATGACGCCAACAACAATCAGAATGCCGGTTTCGTTGGCGATTTTCTCCAAGGCCTCGCGCGTGCCGTCGCCGCGGTACTGCTTCCCTTTGGCCACGGGTAGTTTCTTGTCCACCCAGTCGTCGCCGGCTCCGGCGGGAGTGTCGCCTAGATCGACGGCCCCATTGAAATAGTGCAGGAACTGTTCGCGGCCGTGGGCTTCGCGGGCACCGAAGCGAGTGCCGAAGGTGGCGGTGCGGGGATAGCCTCCGAGGTAGGCCTCGGGGAAGAGGAGGATGTTGACACCCCGCGAAGCAGCCGTCAGCGCAGTGCGCTTCAGCGCGACCAGTGTGTCGGCTAGTGTGTGTCGCGAGTGCGACTGCGAGACGGCGACTTTGAGTTTCATCTTCGCTGTGGGTGTGGCGGCGTGGCAATGAGCAGGCATAAAGGAACTGAACTCCGCCCGCGTGGTCTCCTTGCGCCTAACCCGATCCAGCAAGGGTCACGGGATCCCTCCTCCACCCTCAAGGCCTCGCTCTCTTTGTTGTCGAGAGTTGCCAATAATTTCGCCGCAGGTTTATGGTTCAACCTATCCGTGTTCTTAACCAGGACAAAGACTCGCTTACGTCCGGTGCCAAGTCTGTGTGTTACAAGATGGCTGGCTTGCGCTCGCAGCCGGACCATGCGGGCTCGTCCCGACATATATTTCAACCCGACCCTGATTGAGCGTTTGGCTGGGACATTGCCAACCTGCATCATTTAGCGTCTTCTGACTCGCCATTTGGAATAACAGGCTGGAATTGTCTTGGTGTTTCCTGAAACGGATCTATACTGCGCTCAATTATTGCAGTTTGTCAGAGCAGCAATTTAACCTTCAAATTTCCCACCATCCCTCTTGAACAATACCATCGAAGGCACCCATAACACAACCCGTGGGGAATGCGTCCCAACAATCCCAATTTCTGAGATACCGCCTGTTTTAACCTCCCACTCGACATACAACCGCCATGGCGTTCAAAGTTCTGATCGTCGGCGGCAGCGTCACCGGTTTGTCGCTCGCCGCAATGCTCGAACGGTACGGGATCGACTACACCCTCGTCGAGAAACACGCCGATGTCGCTCCTGAAATAGGCGCAAGTATCGGTCTTCTCGCCCACGGATCTCGAATACTAGAGCAACTGGGCTGTTTAGAGGAACTGCTACCATTCGGATGTGGTGTTCAAGACTTCGTCACAACCGGCCCTGAGGGGCAAGTGCTGATGAACCACAAAAACTTAGGAACGTATTTAGATACCATGTACGGCAAGTGAATCCAAAAGCGACGAAAGATAATGACGTTTTAGGGTCGGGTATAAAATCTTCTTCGTCGAGCGCCAACGAGTTCTCCGCGCTCTGTGGAACTGCATCAAGGACAAATCCAAGATCCAACTTTCATCCGCGCTCATGAAAATCGAGCACCTTGATGGGGGCGTACAAATTGAAACAAAAGATGGTCGAGTGTTCACTGGGAATATTGTCATCGGCGCAGACGGAGTACACAGCCGGACTCGAAATGAGATGTGGCGCATCGCGGAGGCGGACGGCATTGATACTTCTCGCGACCGAAAAGGTACGTCACCACATCAGTCGTCGAATGAAGCTAAGCCGCGAAGCCATCCAAAGCAGCATCAGCTGCATATTCGGGATAGCGCAAGATTTGACCCAGGTGAAGGAGACAGAGACCTTGAAGCATGCCCGCCAGGATCGTCATTATTTGATCGTCGGCGCGCCGAACGCCCTCACGTTCTGGTTTGTCTTCTTCAAGAACAAAAAGGACCTTTCGTGGGACTGTCTGAAGTATACCAAGGAGGACAAGGAGCAGTACGTGGCGGAGTTCGCCAACGACCAAGTTCGAACAAACCTGACCTTTGCCGACATGTACCGCGCTTCGACGTCGACAGGCATAGTGCCAGTGGAGGAGTTTGTGCTGGAACGGTACCATTACAAGCACATACTGCTACTCGGCGATTCTATTCATAGGGTAAGCTGGTTGCATCCCAATCTCATGTTTCCTCTGACTGGTTAGATGCACCCTGTTAGCGGACACGGAGGTAATGCCGCCATCGAAGACGCGGCGTCCCTCACGAATCGTCTCAAAGAGCTGCTTGACGACGGGCAAAATCCGACTTCTTCTCAACTGTACACCATATTCCATGAGTTACAGGAAGAGCGACGGCCGCGGATGAGACACTTGACGGACAGCGCATCTGCACTGGCGGGGCTGGAGATGTTCAGTAGTCGCCTACTGAAATGGACGATGTTGTATGTTTTCCCCCGAATTCCGGCCGAGAACATCATTGCCTCGCTAGGCGAATCAATGGTCCAAAGTGAGCCGCTCAAGTATCTTCCATTACCTTTGCGGTCAAAAAAGCTCGTCCCATTTGACGATGAACTACGGATGAATACGAAGAACCGATCGACCACGGCGTCATATGCATGGATCGCCCTGTTCTGTCTTGTCGCGTCGCTTCGATTCATACTGCCTTCGAATGGATTGTCGATAACTCAAGACCGTCCCGTTATGTTTTCGGCATGGCAATCGTTCACGCACTCCTCATATGTCGCCGTCAACGCCTTCTGGGCTATCGAGTCCTACCGCTCAGCCTTCAGCCTAGGCCCCCTCCTCAGCCCGGTACCGTGGATACTCATCGGTCAATGCATTGGTTGGGAACTGGCGCTCCCGTTATACTTTTCATTTTGGGTGTTGGGCAGCGTATTTCGAGGCTTCTATCACCCTTGGCCCCGAGCTATCCTTCCCGCAGGAGCCCAGGCCCTTCCGCTTGTAGTAGCCATTGCGGCACCAGCCCCGAGGGTGCTTGCAGATTTTCTCGACAGGTTCTCGGTACTAGCCTGGTTCAACACGCTAACTCTTGTGCACCTCATCATTCCCGTGGGAAGTTTCGCAATTGACGAGCTGCTCACGCGCCGGCATGGCCGACGGTGGCAGCCGTTCTACCAATTCGGCACTTGGGACATGAAATACCTCTCCCGGTTCTTCTGCCTGACTTTTCTCTTTGCAGCCTTGAATCATATCGGCTTTATCGTGGCACATATTATGCCTCTTGTGCACCATGGCTACCGCCCGTTGTTATTGTGCTTCCCAGAAGTCCGCAACTTTGGCGTCTTTTCACTTCTCATCGCAACCTTCTTACAGTTCACAGCGTGGGATCTGCGCAGAGTCAACGTTGTCAGCCTGAACCTTGGATTAACTGCCTTGTTGATCATTCTCGGAACGCTCTTCCTCGGGCCGGGTGCTACGCTTATCGCTGCTTGGTGGTGGCGGGAAAACGCCTGGGAGAAAGCACGACACCGAGTATCTGACGATCGCTACGAGGGTATCAAAAGTGGCGTTGCTTGAGAAGAGACAAAGCAAGTCACGATTGGAATGTACTTGTGCCGGAGATAGGCGAAAGTAATGATCACGAGGCATCGATCAGCGTGCCCAACGATCCGGTCCTATCAAATTCCACTGTTGAAACTCTAACAGGTTTCCATTTATGGTGCATTTGCTCGGAGTATACTTGCGCGAGCATACCATCTCCATGGATCAATTTCGAAATGAATCACCGGTGCGAGCGTCCGAAAGTCTATGATAGCTAAGTAGAATACATTGAATGATTCATGTCTGCCTTTATCTTCATCCCCTGCATCCTCCACCTCCATTCGCTTCTCATCATTCATCTCACCACAATTCAAACCTCCAAGAACCTATCTCAGTATCAATTTACCTCTCCATCATCCTCACCATCGGTGACAATGCCTTACATCTCACCCTCAGCCGAAGCCCAAGCCCAAGCCCACAACTACACCAACACCCACCGCCACCTCATCCATCTCCACAACATCCTAGTCAAAACCCCAACATCCTCCCTGGACCTGGAAGACGCCAGCGCCGCCGCGGGGATTATCATCAGAAGAGTGGGCTTCGTCCGCCCCGACGCCGGCGGCCCTGATGTCGAGCTCGACTTTCGGCCAGGGTTCTTTGCGCCGCTGCGACCTGCTCCTGCTCCTCCTGCTCCTCCTGCTTACCGTGCACCCGACCACGGGCCTGGCCATGGCCATGATGACGGCGTCAGCGACATCGACCTCGACGGCCTGGATCTGAACCACGTCCATCCCCAAAGCGCACACGGAAACGACGAAGACAGCGACGACGACGGACCGAACATCCGGCCGCAGTCGAGGCCTGGCAATGACTCTGGCTCTACCTCCGAACCCGACTCCGGCTACGGCTCATCCAGTGCAAGCTCGTCAGACTCAACCAGCAGCAACACAGGCCAAGACGCCGCCGACACGCAGATCGCATACTCACCCCCAACGCCCCGCCTCCGCCCCGTGCCAGATAATGCCCTTACAAGCGAGACATATCCCCGCGCTGACATCCCGCCTGTCGACCTCAACGCCACCCCGCCGCGGCCGGGAGATGTGCACGACGATCTCGAGATCGCGCTCCACGTCGAGTACACCCCATGCCCGTCTACACCCCGACCCGTGGCCATGTCCGACGCCAGCTGCTCCAGTCGCGGATCCGCCTCTCCGGGCATGGTCACAGCGCCCTCAACGCCTTCAGCCACCCGTCCGAACAAGCAGAACCGCTGTTCGGACCGTGTCCCGATCCCAATCCCACACTCAATACCTATCCAAATCCCACACGCCTACCTCTACATCAACCCATCCCCGTGCCCGAACAACACGCCCACGCACCATGGTTCCACGCCGGCGCGCCTCCCCACCGAAATCGACATATCCAAACCGTCCCTCTTCACAAACATCCACGAAACCGAAACCGCTGACTACGACATCGACACCGAAACACCCACGCCCGCGCCCTGCACGCCCATCGTCACAGCGCCCCTAGACCTCCCCCGCACACCGCGCCACATCTCCCCGAACCCAGGCCAGATCCTGCTGCGGAACGCGATGCGGCTGTGTATCGGCGTGCGGGGGGTCCTTGGGAGCGAGGCGGTGCAGCGATATGCAGGCGCGCAGGCACAGGCACAGCATATCTCAGTATCACAGGGGAATCTGGAACTCGGCCAGCCGTCGCGCGCGGAGACGTACCCGTGGGCTGTGCAGGATGTGTTTGTGACATATCCGCAGTCTAATACGAATTCTAATACCGATGCCGACGCGGATGTCCAGGTCCCGGCTGGATTGCACTACCCGCACACGGATACGATCGTGACGGTGGCGATCGGTGCTGGCGGCACGGACGACACGCTGTGCGTGGCGGAGCTCAAGGCTGCGGTTGGGGTGTTGGTGGATGTGCATGGGCGGCGGCAGAAGGAGAGGTTTGTTGGGGGGAGGATAATCTCGGTGCTGCTCCTTGCGTTCTTTGGCTCGGGCCATGGGCGGATCATGCAGGTGTACCATCGCGGGGGGAACCTGATGGTGCAGTATTCACCGCTGATGACGTTTGAGCTGCACGGGCTGGCCGAGTCGGTGTTTATGCGGTATCTTGCTGGACGGCCGGTTGGTGTTTGATTGGTTTATACTACTTTGTATAGAATGTCTTTTGTTGGTTTCCTTGGAGAGAGAATGAGCGAGTTTGTTAAGAATAGTGTCATTTGTTTGAGTTTGTGCATGTACTATCATTGAGGCATTTGGCGCGTCCACAGATCAATACAGCAAAGTCTCTTGCTCTTCCTCCAGTCTCGTCCATCCTACCGGCGTAGTTCAGCCCTCTCCTCGTCCTGCTGTGCTGACTTGAGGATGTCGTCCGCGATCTTCTCGGCCAGCATGTCTACACGGTTCGTTAGTGACTCCCCCAATTACGGTCTAGAGCAGACTCACAACACGTAGACTGAGGGTGCCCCGGCGGAAGAAAGGGAAATACGCTGGCATCGACAACTCGCAGGCGACGGACGCCAAAGACACGAGCCCGACTGTCGACAACGGCCATTGGATCGTCCGACGTTCCCATCCTGCATGTCCGGGACGGATGCCACAGAGTCATGACGTTGTTTCTGATCCAGTCTAGAATCTCCTTGTCTGTCTGGACATCCAGCCCTGGGTCGTACTCCTCGCCAACAACGACTGGTCGCATCTCCTTGCTGGCGAACGCCTGTCGGATCCGCCTGAATGCCGCCACAGCGAGCTCTTGGTCTCCCTTGGTCGTTAGCCAGTTTGGGTCAATGATTGGCAGGTCGGCTGTGTCGTTCGACTTCAGAGTCACTGTCCCTTGTGAGGTTGTTGCCGTGAGCACCGCGAGTATTGAGCCATATTGGTATCCCTCGCCCGGCTGGTCCTCGTAGAAGTTGGAGACGTTTCCGATAAACCCTGGCCCTGACATGTACTGTACAGATTAGCAGAGGGATTACAAAATAGCTGGGGTAGTACCTCGATCTCCGGCCAGCCGTCACCAAAGAGGGACAGATTCCGCCGCGTCCCTTGAGAGAAGTCAGCCCTCATACCGTCGGGGATCTTCTCCCATGCCAGAAAGTCAGCGACTGGGCTAGACAGTTTGCCGTCATGGGTAGCGAGCCAGCGCAAGTACTCTTGGACTTGGGCGCGTTGGTCATTCGCCAGGCTGGTCAAGGTCTCAACATTGACGCGGTAGCTTGGTCCAAAGAAAGGGTGGTCCTGCATGCCCTGCCCAACTCCTGGCAGGTCTGAGAGGACAGTGATTCCATGCTTCTCCAAGTGGTCCCTCGGTCCAATACCAGACACCATGAGCAGCTGTGGGGATTGGAAGACGCCAGCGCAGACGATCACCTCCTTGGTAGCCATCAGGGTATCGTATACCGAAAAAGACTTCAAGTCCACGCCGATCGCGTTCTCGTGGTCATCAAACAATATGCGCTTCGCCAGCGAGTTGATATAGATCTCGGGGTTTGAAGGAGGCTCGTCGATGAGGAAGGAGGACTCGGAACTGCTGCGAGACTGCTCGTCTGGGTAGATGGTCGACTGGCAGTAATGGTAGCCATCCAATCCCCCATTGTTAAAGTCCGCCGTCGGTGCCAGTCCAATGCCATCCATACCGCGTTCCACCCATGTCGAGAACGGCTGGACGTAGCTGGCGTATGAGACCTGCAGCGGGCCACCAGCCGGGTCAAACGCGCTGGCATTGTACGTCGCCGTGGCGTTGGCGAGTCTCAGGGATAGATCCGGAGGGCTGAAGGCAGGACTGCGCCGGTAATAAGGGAAGACCTGGTCGAAGGCGTAGCTGGGGTCATCCACAGCATCTGCCCACATATCCAACGCCTCCTTGTTCGGTCTGGATAGATTAATATGGGTCGCACTCATGGGGGGCAAGCCTACCGCTGGTATACCATAAAGTTCAGCGCCGACCTGGACTGTCAGCTCCACTGCGACAGACTGAAAACGAGCAGGCCACTCACGACCCGCCCATGCACTTCCCCCGGGCAACGTGGACGCGCCGCCCATTCGCGCCATGCTGCGGTGTCGTGACAAACCCCCAGTCCGCCGCAGCTCTGGTGGCAGGGTCTGATCCGACAGGGAGCACATCGGCTCCAGGGGTCCGGGCGAGCGGATAGGTGACTTCGTAGAAGTTGCCGGCCTCGATGACTGCGACGGAGTGCGATTGCGCGAGACGGACAGCAAGGGCGACGCCAGAGGTCCCGCCGCCGACAATGACATAGTCGTATGTTGCGCAGGAAGCTCGAAGCGCTAGTAATGAAGTAAGAATAGCGAATGGGGATAACATGGTCTCCGCAAGTGTGCGTGGAAACGCAACGGCTCAGGTACCGCTGCTTTGGGCAGCAGATGGCCCATCACGCCCGTAAAGGCAGCCACGACATGCCTGGCACCTTCCCAAAGACTTTAATGCTGCATTTCCTCTAAGATTGTAAGGCTTTTCCTAGCTATAGGGTAGTGGTGCTGGCCAATACAATCCCTCTGGGCGGGCCGATCCGGTGATCTCGTAGCCCTACCTACGTCATGACGCCCCTGTTGTCCGTGAAGAAGACGACGTACGTATGCAGCGGAGTATCTAGATCTCCGCAGTGGGCTGCTTACACCCTCGTCAGGCAATGGGAGCATGGCATGCAGCACCTGCAGCACGCAGCCAATCGCCGGCGGCCACCCTGCAGCACGGACATGTGTCTGCCAGCGAGTCGATCCAGTTCTGCATGAATTACCAGCCAAGCGCGCTTGACGAGCAGGGAGATGCAGTGCTTATCTAACACCCCCGCTGTCTGCTCAGCATTTCAAACTCTACTTCCCTGTCGTGATTCCTGGAGTTCACCGATTGTCGCGGGAGGAAAGCAGTCCCACTGCGTGCAGAATCAGTCTGACTTCATCCCGCCAATACGAGGAAAAGCAAAACATAGCAAAACCAAGGATGGACGATAGTTCCACCATGTCCTGTGACTCGTCTCCGGGCAGTCGCAGCTTCAGTCGCAGTCGATCGTTAAGCGACTCGTCTGTCAGCTCCAGCCCCGATGTCACTGCCAGACTTCCTCTCCTTGACAGACCGATTGAATTCCTGGAGTACTATCCCAAACGGCGTTTTCATCCTGTTCACCTCATGGACTCATTCCAAGATATGCGGTATACGGTCATGCGCAAGTTGGGCTTTGGGTCGTTCTCGACTGTTTGGCTGGCAAGGGATGCAAAGTACGTCGCTCGATGTATACCTGTGACTACTAATTAGCTAACCCTGTAGGCTCGACCGCTATGTCGCGCTCAAGATATGCCAAGCTGAGGCTGAGACTGCTGAGAGTATGGGTCAAGAGACAGAGGAGCTGGACATCTACGACCGGTTGGCAGCGACAGAGGATCCCTCCCATCCCGGGGCGAACCACTACCTGCCTCTGCTCGACGACTTTCGCTTCACAGGTCCAAATGGCACTCATCAGGTGCTTGTTTATGAGCCTATGGGGGCCAGTGTCACCGAAGTGAAAGATGCCCTGTTTGCAGATGGCCCATTCCCGGTGTGGACGGCCAAGTGCATTCTCTGGCAGACCTTGTTAGGGCTAGACTTCATGCTGGCCAATGGCGTGGTCCACGGGGATGTGCAGCCCAGGAACCTTCTCTTTACGCTGGACAATCTCAAGCACATCCCAGAGACCGAGCTGGCCCAGGACCAGGATATACCGGTTACGGTGTGCATGACCACGGAGTACGAGCAAGGCGTCAAGGGTCCGAGATATCTCGTCCCCGCGGATTCATTGATGAAGTACCTGGACATAGCCAGACCATTTACCATCAGGATCTCAGATCTAGGTGGATGTATGTATACCTCAATCTATCCCAAACAGTCATTAACCCATGATAGCATTCCCAACGTCGCACCCCCCTTCAAAGCCATCGCCACCGCTCCATCTCCGCGGCCCCGAGACTCTGTTTGAGGGCAATGTCTCCGAGAAACAAGACATGTGGAGTCTGGGATGTCTGATCTTCGAGTTCATCACCGGCATCACCCTGTTCGATCTAAGCGATCACCCCGTCTCAGATGTTACGGATGATATGCACTTCATCGACATGTACAACATCTTGGGCTTCCCCGAAGACGAGCAACTGCGGAATCGCCACTGGCCTGGCTGGCATAAGTTCTTCACCACAAGCGGCATACCAATGAATCACTATACCAGAAAGCGCGACCGGGATGCCGATAGGGATAGAAAGCCCAGTGCGCATACACTGGAAGGTTTGCTCGAGGACGCAGTTGGGGGAAGGCTCTCACCGGAAGAACTAGAGACGACAAAGCACCTGCTGAGAGGACTTTTCGAGTTCAACCCCGAGAAAAGGTTTACGACAAAGGAGGTCTTGAGTCATACTTGGTTCCTGGATCAGAGAGGTTCCCTTTGTATCTAAAGCCACCGAATCCAAAAAGCTGCAGTAACGCCCCTCAAGCCCTCCCACTAGCCCTAACAAACGCCCCAAAGAACTCCTCCACGTCTCCTGCACCATCAACTACCTGCACCACCCCGTCA
>RHLP01000470.1:0-31213 GCA_003719405.1 Aspergillus incahuasiensis
CTCGACTCCCACACCGCAACCAACCCCCACGATCAACAACCCCCCGCTGACACGCGCCGACGTGCCCCCCTCCAAACAACCCATTGCCCCGACCTTCACGGCACCACTGAAAGTCCCCAAGTCACTCCTCGAGACGCTGCCACTCCTGGCACACCAAAAACCGCACTACATCACGGCGCACCTGCACGACCGGCCGTACCTAGTGACGGAAGGCGACCACATCCGGCTGCCGTTCCTGATGGCGGGCGTGCAGCCGGGCGACGTGCTACGCTTCAACCGGGCGTCTGTTTTGGGCTCGCGCGATTTCACGCTCAAGGGGGCGCCGTACGTCGATGAGCGGCTGTTTGAGTGCCGTGTGCGTGTGATGGGTGTGGATTCGGAGCCGCTCCGCGTTAAGGAGAAGACGAAGCGGAGGAGACGCCATGTCCAGCGCATTACGAGTAAGCATCGGTATACGTTGCTGCGGGTTATGGATGTCAAGATTAAGACTGTGGAGGAGCTCAAGAGGGAGGGGGAGATTGTGGTCGATGAGAAGGCTTGAGTGATTGGGGGTTGAAGGGGTTGATCACTGGGGAATGGTGTGTACAGATATGGGATTTTGAAGATTTGTGCATTGTACTGTATTTATATTTCAATGGGACTGTTTGGAACCTGTTCAAGGCGAATATCATGATCTTAAAGTGCCTTACCAGCCACCACCCACCTCTTGATTGATTTAGAGTAATTGGTCAGGCACGAGTGCGAGATATATATGTGCACTGACTCGTCGGGCGAGAGAGAGCATACAGATCCCCACTATTCCACAACGCATCAGTCTTCTGGAGTTTACGGATTGATTGTACAGCAATCATTTTCTGTCATCTAGTTGTTTTATACCACACCGAGACTCTTAAATTCGGCAAGAAGCACGAGCCCAGATGAAAACAATCAATTGAGGCTCATCAAGCCATATAAATATGTACACGAAGGCAAGAGAGGCATTAAGTATCCAGTATAAACTCCACGCTGACAGAACCGCGCTGTATGCAGAGCCAACACCTCAACACCAAGGCAGAAAGCCATATTCAAAACAGAAGGGTAATCACACCGAAGCCGAAAAGCCAAAAGAAGAAATCCAGATGTTGTACAAAAGAAAGTAAGCCAGTAAGTCAAGTCAGGTCGGTCATAAGGTAGTCAGTCAGGTCGTCAAGGTTGGTCAAAACACCAAATCAAAACAAGACAAAGGAGACGAGATAGCTAGTCCAGTGGGTCATGAATTCTCTTCCAAGGCCGCTTTGAGCTTTGCAAAGAAGCCGGCGGGCCAGCCGGCTAGTTCTTCGTCGTTCGGGACGCCGCGGACTCGGCAGTGGTTGACCACGTTGATCAGGATTCTGCCGAGGACGTCCTGGGTGATGGGAACGGCGCCCTCGAGCTGCGCGTCGGGGTATAAGAATGGGTCGCGCTGACCGAGGAGCTCACTGATTGTTGGTCGTAGTGTTTGGTCCCTTTGTAGACACCCCTTCAGCGTCCGGATTAGTCCTGGTGGCACCTGAATGCCACCGACACCAAAAGCTGGGAAGTCGATCTTCACTTTGGGGTTTGGAATGGACATTATACGTTCGTAGTATTTGGCGATCTTGGCAAATGGAGGGTGACCGTACACCATCTTATACAAGATACAGCCCAGACTCCATACATCACTCGGTTTGCCGAGCTTCATCACTTTGCCAACGCTTGCTGGTAGCCCAAGGGAGGCATTCGAGTCGACCAGCGCTTCGGGAGACATGTAGTTCGGTGTTCCGACCTGCTGCTCGCGGTGTACATTGACAGTATTGTCTTGAATAGCGTTGGCAATACCAAAATCGATCAGTTTCAGTCGTCCTTGCACGAGAAGAAAGTTGGCGGGTTTCAGGTCGGAATGGACAACGTTGTGCTCGTGGACCGCCTGCACACATTCGAGCATCTCCTTCCAGTAGAACCGCGTAAAGTTGATGTCAAGGATGGCATCCTCCGCGTTCAGCTTATAAGTTAGAACCTTCTCGAGGTCCGATTCTCCGATTTCCATGAGCACGCTTAGAGTGTGCTTATCCGAGTTCAACTCCCAGTCAAACAAACGCACAACACGATCGACATTCTCCAGCTTCTTGAGAAGATCAATCTCTCCTTTGTAGCCAGCCAAGGTGGTCGGGTCAACATCCTCCAAGTTCACTCGCTTTAATGCAAAGATTTTGTAGTTCTCCGCCATGACTCGGTAGACTCGCGAGCTACCGCCACGGCCAATACAATCCAATCGGGTGAACGGCTTGTGGTTGATTGAGACTTGACTACGTTTCTTGCGCGACTGGGAAGCGGTGGATGCACCACCAGTGGCAGTAGCAGTTTCTAATACGGACATCTTGGGGGGAGGTGGCGCCGGTCTGTGAGGAGTGTTGTTGCTTCGATTCGATAGAATCCTCCTTGGTGAAGTGCCTGCTGGAAGCTCCTGATCTTTCTTTTCATCGCTGTAGACCACTGCAAGTTTCTCTGGTTTGTCCAGAAAGTTAAATCCCTGTGGCTTGGTTCGCTTAAACGTTGGTGGAGGTTCATTCTCTTGGTCTCGGGCGGATGGTAACGTTGGGGGAGGAGGTACTTTGAATATAGGCTCTTTCGAGCTTGAAGGCTTCGAGGAGACATCGGACGATGACCCTGGGGTCGATTTGGAGTGCGAGGCATATATTCTAGGCGAGGAGGATCCTGAGAATGGCCCGTCACCGGACGAAATGCGTCGGTAGTCTGTGCTTTTCTGTTGTGGCTCGGGTTCTGCCCATGAGACTTTGGGGGATGAAACACGGGCGCCGCTTTTATATTTATACTCGTTGTTTTCGACGCCTTCTAATTCTTTGGAGTCGGAGAGATAACTGGGAGACTGATTCTCCTCACTCTGTCGTCGCAGTACACCGCGTCTCGCAGGCCCGTTGAGAAATGTACCCGTAAGTCTACCGACCCTTTTCACACGCAGCGAGCTCTGGACGCCAATGTCTTCTGGGTTGCGAGAACGAAGCACAGAGGACGTTCCGACGATAGGGGCGTAGTCATCGTATCTAGACCTCCCCTCGTCTTCAGCTCGATCAGCGCTTGCTTGTTCGTTAAGCGGGCTTCGACTGGCCGAGCGTCTTTCAGACGGCGATGCGGACGTGGGAGATCGCGTGTGACTACGCGACGCATTGATCCGGACACTGCGCGTCCGAGGGCCCGGTGTGATGAAATCATTCGAGTACTGTTTTGCCTCCACTTCCGCCTCTGCGTTCTCACCACTAGACAAATGTGACCCTTCTCTTCGCGACCTTGAACCGCTTCCCAAAACGGATCCTAAGCGGACAACGCGCGGGGCCGGGCTCCCGTTCGATTGATCAAGCGGCGAGGTAGTCCTCGAGCGCCTTTCATTGCTGGACGCAGCCGACCCCACGCGCGTATTCAATCGAAATTCATTTGGGGCCCGGTTCCGCAGGCGGGACGAAGCATTCCCATCGTTGTCCTCGTCAAGAAGCGCTTTCACAGACGCGCTGAATTTGGGCTCCGGCACTTCGTCATCGGAGCTGTCGCCAGTGGAATACTGCTTGGATATCAATGCAGCGCTGCTCCGGAGAGCAACGGGGTTGTGAGTTTCAGGAGAGGTGCGCCTGGACCCGGAACGAGAGACGGAGGCGCGGGACATTTGTCGATACTGTTGTTGATGCAGAGCTGTCGCATGGGCGGTAGAGAGAGAATTCGGGGACGCCATTGTCGTAGTTCATGTACGGCAGCCTGACGCGTTCGGCTGCATCGGTTGCAGGTTCCCCGGATTGGCGGCCGCAGTTGCTTGTTGTGCTCTTGTCGTCTTGTATATTGTTGATGGTAAACAGAATTACTCGAGAGGCTGGGAAGTCCTCCCGCGGCCGGTTTGGGCCTAGCCCCGCACGTGATGGTTGCCAAGGGCAATCGTGAATGTAAACAAATCATTCCTGGGTACCGATAAAGGAAATTGATGCATCATAATGAGAAACTATAGTAACATTACGACGGTAGACCGGGGAGAAGTGTCCAAGAGTACATAAGATAGACACGGACAAGCGATATATTGCTTACACTATGACTACTTCGTGCCACACTCCGCAAGTTCTCTTAGGTACGATGAACCGGTCCCAAAAGATAGATCTAGAGAGCAGTTTCCCGCCCGGTGCAACTTGACTTACCTAGGAGATCACTTCCGAGGTTCAGGCCTGAAAAAACTGCTGTGAGCGGTAGAAGCTCCAAGGCTGCTGCCATGGCTTACTATAGCGAACGGTCCAACGACCCTTGCCCCTGCAACCTGTTCAACATATGCTGCGTAACGGAGTAGTACAGTCGTGCCCTGTAGCACAGATACTGAGCAGTTGGCCGAGGTGCATCCAGCATCCACATTCTTCTCCCGCCGGCGCCATCTCTCGATTCAAGTTGCCCAAAAGTCAGATTTGCTTTCCCCCAGCCGTTTGTTCAATAGATTGTGGGGGCCGGAGGTTATGCAAGATCGGTATCAATTCTCCGTGCTGTGGATGCATGAAGAATTGGACATCGCGCTGAGCCAGTTGCGAAGCAGGAAACCGTCGAGTGGTGCATTCCAGAATCAGGTCCAAGCTGACTAGCCTATTTGTATAGTCGAACTCATGGACCGTGGTCTGAGCCCAGCGAATTTATAATTCGACAGTCGGGCAACTTGACAGGGCGAAACAGCCCCTTTTCGAGACTCGCCCAGTCCTCATGACTGCAGCCTACAGCATCCTTCTGCTTGTTCAATGCAGGCTGGCATCCGGGCTTGAGTATCACCAGGAGTCAAGAAACGGGCCCTTGCTTAGACTGACAAGGTGCAAAGATCATAGACGTATCGCCACGCAGGTGCCACAGCGGTAAGCACCGTTACTCTGATACTCGAACCTGTTCGATGTCGCCGCTCAAGCTGGTTCCCGGCAGTCAACAAATCCATCTGGCTACCAACAGTGGTGGAAGCATGATGTCGATGGACCGAGGGCTGTGATCCGTCATGGATTCGTCAAGGCTGGAGCTGTCATGAGCAAAGTCGGTTGAGTTTCCCGAGCGATCCAGAACATCATCAAGGCGAAAATCGTAGGTCCTGGCTGCAGCTAGCAGAGTGTCTATAGCTGGAAAAGGGATAGTGTTGAGCTCGGGGGGAAATTCTGCAACAGAGTGAGACTTGTGGAGGAGCGCAAGAATTGGCCGACAAACAAAGAGCGGATCACATGGTCTGCGGCGGCGAATTGCCGACTGTCCTTGACTCGCCAACTCTGGTTCCTCCTCTGCAGTAGTTGCTTGCATCTATCACTTCCAGTTCTCCTAGTTGATAGCTAGCGAAATCAAACCCCTATCACGGATGCCCTATATGTGCCTGCTAGGCAGATTAATTTGATTTGCAACGATCGACAAACGGCCGGGAGTCGAATACTTGCGACATCGCGAGAGTGAGACCCCGTGGTGAGGATTTACGATCGCGATCTATCTCCATGTTTCTGAGACCGCTAGGCTGAGCCGCCAGGCGATCAAGCAACCGACGTCAGGGTGAAAGATGAAACGATCCATCCATGATCCTGAGATCTCGAGGCTCATCTGCGCGAGTGCCATGACCCTTGGCCTGACTCTCAAGCTCTTAGTCGGTGGGGCAGCAGCCAGGAACCAGCGAACGCCACCCAGAGCTCCGAGTTTCAACTTGTCTTCCACGCTCTGGTTCAGGAACATGTTCGGCAACGATCGCTGCAAAACCAGCTCGTGGACAAACCTCGGGCCTTAACGCAGAGCCATTAATGCTCTCAAGTCAAAACAATCGGCTGTCAGAGACGTTGCTTCTTTTCCTGTCTCCCCAATCACCGCTGACAGGTAGGTTCCTGGATGGTCCCAGGTACCCTGGTTGGCCCCGTTAATTCTGAAGCAGACTAGGGGCTGCTAGCCTGCTAGAGAACTAAGAAGAGTCAGTCAACTCGACAATAAATGAAATCATAACATCCCCGCCACACCTCCAGGATGGAGTCTTGCACCACTACGGAATAGTCTACAGGGCTCAATGTACTCCGTATCGGAGTAGACTGTTACTACTCTCCTCTTCTTGATTACTCCAGCTTCCGAGGGCTCCGTCGCCCGAGCCATCATTTGGCAGTCCGAGTCCATCGATTCGTCTGAAGCACACTACTCTCTTTTCGCTCAAGGGACTTGCCTGGCTCGAGAGCCAAAACCAAGTTGAGCGTCATAAGTACTTCATCGAGAGAAAGCTCTTTTCGTCGGATCCTTCCCGGGTTCTCGCCGTCCACCGGCCTGTTGATCGGCTTGCTCTGGATCCCAACATCCTGGACTTCAATTGTTCTTGCTCGGCGGATCGGCAATATCACAGCGATCACGACCGTTGACAGTTGACACTGTCGATTAAGCAGTATGTAGACGGAGTACATGAGGCGTTTCTACAAGTCGCTTGAACTTCGCCGTAGAACCTGCGCACTGCGGGATGACATTCATGGCATACAGGCCCCATCCTGATCCCTGTCTCCAAGTTTCAAGTTGCTGGAGAGCTCTCTTTCGTGCATGCCAGGCTTGCCGACAAGCCTTTCAAATTCATGCAACAGTATGGGTCCACGGGCTAAAGCCGGAGCCTAAACCTGATAGAGACGTCAGAGACCGCGGTGCCCTTCGCGATGCACCAGAAATAGAATCAAATATGATTAAGGATCGATATGTGCTTTAGAGTCGTCTTTCGACTCCCCGTGCGCGTTTCTAGATTTGGAATGGAGAAGCTCGCTGATTGGGTTATCCAGTATAGCCAGCACGATCGTCTCGGAGGCTGGACAGCCTGGATTGGCCGGGGCCATGCAGGAACAATGCAGCGGTGCGGGATATTTCCAGTTACACAAATTTCGCCCGTCAAACTCAAGAGCGCCATAGAACGTTGTTCCTCAGTGCTTATTACCCCGGGTTCTGAATAACCATGCTGCGACTGTTCTCGCTAAGAATGAGAGTCGTACGGGATCAACGGTCAACCTCTACTTCCAAGCTGGGAGTACTTGAGTACGAGTCTCCGGGCTTGATCGGCTCAGTCAAAAGACTTAGTAACATCCTCTTTTCCATTCACGGCAATATGCCCACTCAAGCCAGCCGGGCTATTGTGGATAGCCAGCCCACAGAGCATGAAACTCAGCTTTTTCTCATTTGGTCAACCTCAACCCCGTGGCCTGAAATAGCACTGTGCCGTTGTTTGGTTCCTGAGGGGAGGCTAGGCTCCACCTCCAGCGTAGTGTGGCCAGTGGATATACTTTTCGCGGACCGAACGACGGCCCACTTGGCAAAGACCGTGAAGATCCTTGACCTTGGAAGATGGTCAGGAGTGAAGCCCCTGTGGGCTGACGGACGCTCAGGGGAGGTATATAATCCTCCACGCAGCTCGTCCTTGTTCTTCCAACCAGCAAGTCTTTGTCTGTCATTTCCTGGCTCTGTGCCTGTCCCTCGTTTTACAACATAATTCTTACCAGTCTATCGTTAACCCCGTTTGATACGTCAATCGCCCTTTTCCATTCTCCACGGGAATAGCCATTATCATTCTCAGTCTTTTGTTTATATTTCACTACCGCAACCATGCGTGCCAGCATTGCTCTGCTTGCTGGTCTGGCCGGCTCGGCCCTCGCCCTCCCCGCTACTTCTAGCACCCAGCTCGACACCCGCACCTTCGGCCTCATCAGCGGCATCATTCACACCATTGAGAGCATTCTCTCTGGCGTGAGCCCAGTCCACCTCCTCGGCAGCATCAGCGCCGAGGCTGCTGTGGCTCTTCAAGGTAGTGCTCTTGGTTGCACGGCTGGTACCGTCGACCTTGCCTACCGGAAGAAGCTTGCCATCTGGCTTAGGGCTGGCGCTGGTGTCCACCTTGAATCCTCTCTGAGGACCGCTCTCTTGGCTTGGTGTGAGGCTAGCGCTTCTGTCGACCTCGAGATTGACGTCGACCTCCGTGCCCAGCTCGGCTTCTTCATCCCGGCCCTTTCCAACATCGCTGCTGAGGCTGACCTTTACGTTACCTTGGAGGGTGTCTTCGAAGTCGCTACCGATGCTCTTGCTGTGCTTAGCGCCACTGCTCAGGCTTCTCTCGAGGCTCACCTCGCCCTCCTCGGCTCTCTCGACTGGAAGATCAAGGCCGGTCTCGAGTTCTGTGCCGCCGGTGGTATCGTCGGCGACCTCGACGTTGAGATCATCAACGCCCTCAAGGTCTGGCTTAACGGCTCCGAGTGCAGCCTTTCCGCTAGCCTCAAGGCCACTATCCTTCTCTGGATCGAGGGCAAGATTAGCGGTGACGTTGTTGCCATCGGCCAGCTTCCTACTGGCGGCATTGCCACCATTGGTGTCGGTGCCTCCATCCAGGCTCTCATCGGAGAGACCGGTGCTCTTGTCGCCGGTGCCCAGGCTTCTCTCTCCGCTTTCCTAGAGACCAAGGTTGGCCTCGAGATCGACGTCTCCATTCTGGCCATTCTCAAGCTCGTCGCCAAGGGTAGCCTTGCTGTTGACATTGATCTTTCCGACCGCGTTGAGCTCTCTGCCTGGCTCGGCAGCAGCAAG
This sequence comes from Aspergillus incahuasiensis, assembly GCA_003719405.1. NCBI lineage: Eukaryota > Fungi > Ascomycota > Eurotiomycetes > Eurotiales > Aspergillaceae > Aspergillus > Aspergillus incahuasiensis. Next base: position 8,575 of record RHLP01000470.1, read on the forward strand.
TGCACGCTCACTGCTGAGCTCAAGGGTCTCCTTGCCTTCTGGCTCTCTTTCGGTGTCACTGCTGAGACCGATCTCTCCGTCAGCGTCCACACCAACATCGTTACCGAGCTCACTTCCTTCCTCACTGGTACCATCGACTCTCTCCTTGGCACCCACATCCACGGTCTCCTCTCTTTCATCCTCGGTGGTGAGGGTGTTCTCTCCCTCTCTCTCGAGGCCCGTGCCCAGCTTGCTGCCCTCATCGGTGGCGGTGTCGGCATCGAGATCGACGAGTCCATCCAGCTCATCATCATCGGCTGGCTCACCGGTTGCCAGAAGTGCTGCGGCGGTTCCCAGGTCACCCACGGCCCCAGCGGTGCCACCAGCACACCTGCTCTTCCCGCTTCCAACACTCCCTCTCTCCCCGCTGGTACTCCCGCCGTCCCTACTGGTGCTGCTCCCACTGAGACCCCCTCCGTCCCTGTCGTCCTCACCGGTGCTCAGCCTACCGAGACTCCCTCCGTCCCTGCCGGAACTCCCGCTGTCCCCACTGACGTCTCCCCCACCGACACCGAGACTCCTGCCTCTCCTGAGGAGACTCCCTGCGACACTCTCACCTCTGAGGACGTGACCTCCCACACCGTCTCTGTTCCTGGTGTTCCCTCTGGCGCCCAGTCCACTGAGACCCCTGCCGAGACCCCTGCTGTTCCCACTGGTGCTGCTCCCACCGAGACTCCCGTTGTTCCCTCTGGTACCTCCGATGTCCCCGCCCAGTCTACCGAGACTCCCTGCGATACCCTCACCTCTGAGGAAGTCAGCTCTCACACCGTTTCTGTTCCTGGTGCTCCTTCCGTCCCCGCTGGCACTGAGACTCCCGCTGAGACTCCCGCTGTCCCTACTGGTGCTGCTCCCACCGAGACCCCTGTTGTTCCCTCTGGTACCTCTGATGTCCCCGCCCAGTCTACCGAGACTCCCTGCGACACCATCACGTCTGAGGATGTGAGCTCTCACACTGTCTCTGTCCCTGGTGCTCCTTCCGCCCCCGCTGGCACCGAGACCCCTGCTGCTCCTACTGATGTCTCCCCTACCGACTCCGAGACCACTGTTGTCCCCACTGCCACTGAGGCCCAGCCCAGCGCCAGCGAGACTCCTTGCGACACCATCACCTCCGAGGAGGTCAGCTCTCAGACCGTCTCCGTTCCCGGAGCTCCCTCCGCCCCTGCTGGCACTGAGACCCCCGCTGCTCCTACTGACGTCTCCCCCACCGACTCCGAGACCACTGCTGTCCCCACTGCCACTGAGGCCCAGCCCAGCGCCAGCGAGACTCCTTGCGACACCATCACCTCTGAGGAGGTCAGCTCTCAGACCGTCTCCGTCCCCGGTGCTCCCTCTGGCACTGAGACCCCCGCTGTCCCTACCGATGTCTCCCCCACCGACACCGCCGCTGTCCCCAGCCAGGCCCAGCCCACCACCGTCTCCTGGGACACCACCATCTACGAGACCTACTCCACCAGCCTTCCCGGCGTGACTGGCACCTGGTCCACCGAGTTCACCGAGACCTTCTCTACCCACATCAGCACCGCCTTCCCCGTCGCCACTGGCGCCGCTTCCTGCGAGGGCTGCGCCGGCGTCAAGACCGTCACTGTCACCAAGACCGTTGGCGTCGAGGCCTGCCCTACCTCCGCTTAAGCGCTGGGTAGAAGAAAACCCAATCAATCTAACGAGACGATTGCGATGGAACCACCTGCAGTACCTGCCTAATTCCTAATTCTAATCTTTCTGGAGGCGAGATCGCTGGCACACACCACCAAGTCCAAGTCAAACTCAAGGCGACCGAGTTTCTTCATCCTGTACTATTTCTTCTCCATGTCTTTTCTCAGTTTATTGATATCCCCTTAATGGAGTACATTCCTTAATGTTATGTTTACACTTTAGCAGGTGGCCAATGTACATGTACAGCGTCATGATGTATCTATTACTACTATCCACATACAACTGTTTGCAGCTTGCTTTTTCTCTTTAGAGTTTTATCTTAGAAGTTTGGATCTGGAATTCCAATTCCCAATGTCTCACTCGTTGCCCCTCTGATCTGCATATCCTTTTCCTTCCGTTGACAAGTCGTCGATAGCGTCTCCACGCTGCCTCGTTGTCAATCGCGTGGAGGCCATCCAATCATGAAGATCTCTCAGTCCACTTTTGTCTGAAGCCTTACGCAAGGCTCAGCTTCCAAGTTTCCCCTGGCAAATGACGATCTCGCCGTTGTTGCCGTCCGAGACTAAAGCTGTGAAATTGTGACGGCTGTGCATGCATGCTGACTGCATGCTGCATCGCATGGATTGCGATCGACCTTCCAATCCTGCTTCTCTTCCCGCCGTCTGTCTGCTGTCTCACTGTGGTCTGTTGCCATTTCGACTGCTCCAATTCACCATTAAAATCCAATTTCCGGTCCTTGTTTGCTGCCGAAGAACCAGAATCTGGGGCCCAGACTGGCTGGAATGGGAGTATGGAGATTTACTCCGTACTCCATGGACGCGCATGACAGTGGGCTTATGGAGCTGTCTACTACTGTGGGTGAACTCAGGTACCGTTGCTGCTTACCGTGGACGTGTCTCACTCGAAACCTGGATCGTGAACTCGCGATGGCTGTCGATTATCCCGAGCCTCCGAGGCAATCATCATCGACTGCCGAATTAATTGACATGTCGATTTGGTGATTTACCGAGCCTGACCGTTGTTGACGAAACTTGAAATTGAAAAGATGCTGGGGTGGGGTTGGCAGCGTCGCAATCCATGGCACCTGCCCTGTTTGTTTTGGTCTTGATTTTCCTTCAGCTGCGTAGATACCTATGGAGACGGGGCTTTCAAGGAGTTAGTTGGAGAGTAGCAAAGACTCAAGAGACTGACTATCCGACTAGGTTATCGATAGCACTCTGTAGTCGCGAGGGCTAGGAAAAGCGTGGAGACGGACTCCCGCTCCGACTGTCTACAACAGTCTAGGCCAGGCCAGGCTTCATTATTATTATATTTATGATTGTTTGCTTCGGCTGGGCCTGTGACTGTCTCCGTGCCACTAGTATGTACTACTAGTCTACTACTCTACCTGCACGCGGTGGCCTAGACATCTGATTCTAGTCGGAGTGCCCAGCACTCAATAATATCTGTACAGTGAGGGCGCAGTAATCGCAATCTCCCAATTCTTGAGTGTGAACAGTGCACCCCAGGGTCTTGTGCATTAATTTCGTCCAAACGAACACCGAACTTAAAATAAACTCTGCTGCACCCTTGTCCCTGGCCTGCGTCGAGTCTTGGTCTCCGGTTTAATCTATTTTATATTGCGAGCCCCTGAGTAGCTAGTACTAGACCTTAGTGGCCGAGCGTGAATAACTACGGAGTATGGCGCGGTGGTGGTGTGGCGGTGTGGCAATGGCGCGGTCTAAATTCGCCTATGGGGTCTCCAAGCTAGAGAACCAGGGCGTGGCTAACGGTCGCGGGGGTCATGGTAGACTAGACCGCAGCCACTATATTCATATTGTAACCGTGAGGCTAATGCCCCATGGACTATTGGCCATTGGAATTGGGATGCGCGAACGATGGTGTCAAACTCAATGTTATAACTAGCACGGAGTAAGTCTCCGTGCTCATCTCCATGCTCATCTCCGCGCTCCAATACCCCCGGTCCATGGGTATGGCTATTGATCCTCCCTAAGCCTTGTGGGATTCGGCACTGGATAAGACTGGCATCTGGAAGGTGCGCAGCCGAAGGAGCCGAGGACGAGAATTCCCCTGGCTTCCTGATGTGTTCTGGCCCTGGCCTCGGGAAGTTTGACTTTGGAGTCTGGAGTATACAGTTTACGGACTGCGGAGTAAAGGTACGGAGTACGGATGCGAGTACGAATGAAACCTCGCTTGAAACATGGTGGGCTAGAAACTGACTCGATCGAGTATATAGTACATACCGGCCTGGCCTGCACTCGGCTCGCCGAGTTGGATAGAGTACTTTGTAGATGGCACCAGGATAAGAGGCAAGTACGACACGAGAGACATGCTTCCAAGTAAATAGGCTTAGATTCGTGAAACCCTCCTGATGGGACAGGATAGGACATTATGTAAGGGTGCAGATTGTAGATGAAGACGTCTTAGCCCGTCGGAGACTTTGAGTTGCTACCTACCTTGTCGCTCGACGTGGTTCCAGCTCGACGCATGGCCACAAGTCTCTCGCGGAGGATCCTCTCTCGTAGTTCCGTGCTGGAGATGCGTGTTTGGGGTTTGGGATTGCTGTGCTATCCACGATGTTAGCTTTGCGTGGTGAACATATTGACCATGCCTCATGACCAAGTGGGACAGGGGGACATGACTGGGGTACCTTTATATGTATGGAAATCATTCACCCACCTCTTTAGCAGGACTTGTTACGTTATCAGCCGCAGGAGGCGGAGACTTTGACTTGCGTGACGCAACATCGTCTGGATCAGTCATCCTCTGTCGTTTCTCAGTATGGACGGATACAGAAGAGCTGTTGCGCCGCCGTCGCGCAATGGGAGCATATCTCTGGATAGAGCGACGTCGCTTCCTGTCTCCGCCACGGCTGTGACTGCGGCTACGAGAGTCACGACGTCTCGGGCTGACACTCCTGCTAGAAGAACGGCCTCTGCTGTGGCTACGGCTTCGGCTTCGGCTCTCGCTTCTTGTCGAGTAGCGGCGCCTACGGTCCCCGCCTCGATCTCTGCTGCGGCTCAAACGGCGATCGTCACGGGTTCTATAGCCCTTTGCAAAATTAGCCGGTGGTTCTCTCTTGTCATCTCTCGAATAAGGCGACGATCTGCGCCGGCCGTGATTCCTGTCGCGGCTCCGCGATCGAGACCGCGACCTCGAAACAGATGGGTCCCTTCGCCTGCGTCGGTCTCTGGGGGCGGGTGAGCGGGATGGGCTGGAAGAAACGGATCTTTGTCTTCGGTCTCTTCTGGGAGTACGTGAGCGTGAGGAATCACTGCGGGATTTGGATCTTGCTCGATCACCGTAATCAGGACTGCGTCTCCTCTGTTTCCGGCGGTCTCGGTCGGGTGAGGTGGAACCACTAGCTGATCGGCGTCGTCTGTTGCGGTCATGGCGGTGCCTAGGTGGCGGGGAGCGAGAAGATGATACAGATCGCGAGCGTGAGCGTGTGCGACTGGGTGACCTAGAAGGCCGACGGCCTCTGCGAGGACCAGAGGGAACGTACGAATCGAACTCTCGCCGCGAGGGCTGATCCCGAAACCGATTCTCGGGACCCCGGCTGCGCCGTCTCGGGGGTGAGCGACGGCGATCGAAGTCTCGACCAGGACCTCCAAAACCGCCTCTTCTTCCCCCCCTACCTCGGTCTGAGCGCTCCCTGCGTCTGACTTCCTCGATCTCTCGTTCTCGTGTGCTCTCCTGCTCTTTCTTCTTGCGAGCTTCTTCGGCTGCTTTTTCTGCTTCAATCTGCAAGGGAACAGTGAGCCAGATACCAGAATTAGCCTGCCGGCAGGTCGACATACTTTTTCTTGCATGAGTTCCAGCTTCTTCGCCTCTAGAAGCTCCTTCGCGACACCCTGAGGATTTTGCTGCGCGCTCAAACATAAAGACCACAGTTCCTTGCAGAACTTGGCAGTATCTTTGTCCAGGAATCCTGTGAGGTGGATTTGGAGCGATTTGATGTCGGGCTAGATGAGGCGCCAGAATGTAAGCGGGTTTCACGAATCGGGGCCGCGGAGAGTAGACTTGAGACATACAAACCGAGACCCTTCCAATAGATTGAAGCATAGCTCAATCACGACGTCATCTTCATTGCCCAGGATTTCAGAGATCTTTCCGGCAATCCATCTGGGTAAAGAGACAAGACTCGATTAGCGAACAGACGTTTCTTCAGCGACTCGGAGAAGCCGGCGCGACTCACTTTTTCATGACCTCGATGTTCACCTTGGTCATGTCTACCTTCTGATTGAATTCTGGAGGGAACTTTGTCTGCCGTAGCAGCTTTGCGTCGACTCGAGTCGCCATCTTGCCGTGGGATCCTTGAGACGTGTGTTCGAGGTCTGGAATCGAATCGTGAATCGAGGGCGAGATGCTGCAATGAAGAGATGCGCTGCTGGTCCGTGCCGCTTGCAGCAGCAGCATCCGGATCATGGTCGGGCCGAGAAGCCTCAATATGTCCCAATTAGGAAATCATAGCGTTTGGCTGGGCATAACATCAAAATAATAATATCATATTCTGGCTGACCATCATAAGCGCATTGTGATCGTAAAGACATGATTTGTAGCAGGATCTATATTGGCCTTGTCTATTTTTCAGAATGTCTATGTGTTGAAGTCGCTGCAAGCTCTCGTAGCACACGGTTTACTTCCTCCCTCCCACGGCGCAGCTGATCATCTACTCTACCATCCTTGTGGATTGCCTTCATTTCATAATGGAGCTCCACGAGCTCTGATGCGGCTCGAAGCTGGTCGTTCGCCCGACCTGCTTGTACGGGCTTTGGCGCTGCCTCCGAAGGCGTTAGTCTTTCGTTGACAGTGACGAGGTTGAGCGCATCATTGTAGTCCTAGCGATACGAGATCAGTGATGACCCTTTACAGCCATAGCCAGATTTAGTATGCTAGACGGCAACATACGCACGCACGTAGAGACGTCAAATCGGACAAGATCTCTGCGACTTTCATGGTGTTTGAGCCTTGGAGAGCCCGGCTGCTGTCTCCAACTTTATGGAGTCTCTGTTCAAATAGGTCCCCACAATCTTATCGGATTCTTATCCGGCGATGTAGTGTGTACAGGCAGGTCGATTGCTGCGATTGAGATGTGAACCGGAAGCTTTAAGGAGATGCGTCAGTAGCGTGTAGAGTGTCTGTGATCCAGTTCGCGATCAGGTCAAGGCCAAAAATCTAGATGAGAAGCTTTAAGAGCGATAAGATAGGATGATGTGGTCATAGGCGGCTTGGAGGAGGATTTTTGGAGAAGAGACCAAGTCCGAAAGTCGGATCAGCCGAGCTCCCTTCCCCACAATCCATCGGACTCACTTCCGCGCTGCGCAAGCGATTTATATACGCGCTCATTTCCCCTCGTTCCCCAGGCATCGGCATACTCATTTTTACGCAATTTATTACAATGGCAGCCTCAATCAGACACAACTGCCGCAAGGTCATCTGCATTGGCCGCAATTACGCGTGCGCATTGCCATCCATACTCACATCCCCGGTCTTGACTAACCCGGAGATCGCAGCGACCACATCACAGAGCTCAACAACACCAAGCCCAAGCAGCCCTTCTTCTTCCTGAAGCCCACCTCCTCGATCCTTCTGCCCAACGAGGGCCCCGTCCTGCGCCCCCGAGGCACAAACCTACACTATGAGGTGGAGCTGGCGTTGGTCATGGGCAAGCAAGTCCGCGACCTCGACCCCAGCGACGACAAGGGCGCGCTGGATGCTATTCACAGTCAGTCATACCCATATTCCATTCAATAAGAATTATTCTAACTAAGCGTTTTGTTTCTGCGCTAGGCTACCTCCTTGCCATCGACATGACCGCGCGCAACGTCCAAGACGAAGCCAAGAAGAAGGGCCTCCCCTGGACCATCGCCAAAGGCTTCGATACCTTCCTTCCCGTCTCTCAGGAGATCCTCAAGTCGCAGATTCCCGACCCGCACAATGCATTCCTCCGTCTGAGCGTGAACAACCAGGAGCGCCAGGCTGACTCGTCGGGGCTGATGCTGTACCGCATCCCGCGGTTGCTGGCGGAGATCTCGCGCGTGATGACCCTCGAGAAGGGCGATTTGGTGCTGACGGGAACGCCGAAGGGCGTTGGAGAGGTGAAGAGCGGGGATGTGATGAAGGCATCGATTGAGGTTGATGGGAAGGAGATTGAGCAGGGGCGGATTGAGGTCGCGGTGCAGGATCGCGAGGGAAGGTATACTTACGGGGAGACCTAGATGGTGGTTTGCATATACATCGTGAGTTATACAGTGCACATACAATGGACAAAATAGATTTCTAAATCCAAAATCACTGTTCGCATATCTGGATCGCAGATGAGCTATGTCTAGTTCGTTATGAACAATGCGTCCCGTCCTCACGAGACATGCCGGATTCATTTCATGAATGGCTCGTCTTCTTCGTCAACCGGTACGATTGGTATAGACCTCCTAGGCCCGTTCTTTCGATTGCCAAACGCCCCACGACTCAACCCCTCTGAATCTCTCTTAACCACCACCTGGGGATATTTCTCGTTGGCCTTGCCCCCGCCATGCTTATTGATCTCGGTCTCTATGAAAGGCAACACAATGTTCCACGAAAGCCCAGCGTGGCTCGTCCGCTTCTGAATGCGTTTCTTCAAGTCCTCATCTTCCAATCCAGCCATGAAAGCGACAACAAACGCATCCTCCCGTACCGCGGAACGTGCAGTTTTTCTAACAGAATCCGCGTACTTAAGGTAATTGCCAAGTGTCCGACCGTCCTGCGATAGATCCTCAACTACATTCTGCCCACCAACGTCTTTCCGTAAAGGAGAAGCAGTGCGCAGCGGACTGGCGGTGAGTCCGCCTCGCTTGGGGGTACAAGATGCGTCGAGATCAGTGAGTGAGCCCCAGGTTGTTTCTGACATAGTCCGGTGGGCGGTTTTGTCCCTGGTTGAGTGGGGCGATGTCGGTGTTGGGATGGAGTCCGGGATGCGCATTTCGTGGTCGCCATCTTGGTCAGTCTGGCTTTGGGTTGGTCGTATTAACGTGCTTAGTACTGCTTATTGTGTGTAGCGTTAGCAGGCTCCTTGTTCTTGCGAAGCCAGCGAGACCAAAAACGTACCTCGGGTAGCATTATCAACAGCCATAGTTCTCGTAGACATCCGATCCTGGGTTTTGACTGCCTGCTTCTCCAGATGAGCAGCCCTGTTCTCTAGCTCACGAATTTGTCGTTTGAGTCCCAAGTTCTCTCGTTGTAGACTTTCAGATGCGTTAAGGACGCCCACGAGATCCTGCCTCAATAGCGCCTTGTCCTTCTCAAGATTGCCGCATTTCTCAGAAACTTTATCAATCTGCACCTTTAATTCGGCATGCTCGCTTCGAGTCTTTTCGGGTTCTTGGAGGACACCCGTAAGCTTGCTGTTCAGCGGCCCATTCGCCTGCTCATAAAGACCGAAATTCTTATCAGCTCGAGTAAGCTCTTGCTTCAGCGCAGCATTCTCCTTCTCAATCGCACCGAGCCTCTGACGAGTCTCATTAATACCGACTCGTAACATCCCATTCTCGGTTTGTATTGCATTAAATTTGTTGGAGGCCTCAGTGACTTTTGTCGTCAATTCGATGTTTCCCTGTTCGAGTCTGCGAATCTGCTCAAGGATTCTCTCAAAGCGCTCCCCGTCGGTTTCCCCAGTATGCGCTTTGAGATCTCGGATCTTATCGTCTGACTGGCGGATACTTGAAGTGAGTTGTTCTTTGTCTAGCTTTCCCTGCCTTTCCAGCTCTTCAATATGCTCAGCCTGGTTCTCAATACTCTGCCGAAGGCTATCAATGGTAGCTAGAGCCGAGGTGAGAAACGAATTGAGTTCACTCATATTCTTGACGAGATGTATGTTTTCCTGGCGGAGTTGGGTGGCCCAGAGAAGGGAGGAAGGGGCGGCCTGGTCCATCTTAAGTGTCAGATTCGGGGGTATTTTTGTGGCGAAGATCGAATGCAAGCAGTCCCAGTGGGGAAGGTTCTAGTGAATATTGCGTTTGCAGCTGTGTTTGTTAGTGGGAAGTTGCATCTCTGTAGACATGGATAAGTTGGTAGGTGAATGACCTGACAGGTGGATGATTGTGTTGACATGCGGGGATGGAGGGTAAATGCAAGTCAAAAGCTCGTGTACGAGAATCTACTACTTGGCTTGTCCTACGTAAAGTGAGGGACTCGGGGCTAGAACTTAACCAAACGGACTGGCATTCACCTCTTTGTCTATTGTGCTCCATACTTTAAGCAACCATCCCAGATCCATACATGTATCATAGGTATTCACCCCTCCAGTCACTCGGAGGACAAGCGCCTTCACGAGCAATTCAACATTTTTTGCTCGATTTCGGATCGAGCAGCGTAGGAAAAGGGAAAAAGGAAAAAGAGGTGAAAAGAAATCCCAGAAGAGACAATCATGAATTACAGCATAAAAAATCGCACACAAACATGTCGCATCTCCATAAGCATAGCAGAACAAAGGAAACCATGATACAGTAGTCGACTGTCGCCGCTACTACTGCTAACACATAAAATGCTGGAGACACAAAAAGCCACTTTTGAGGGTTCCTCCTTTACCAAGAGAAGCTGCAACGATCAAAAACACGTCTTTTTCCCACCGCAACTGACCCTTGGCGCGGCAATCGTAACCCGCATCGAAGACATTAGGTGGCTCGGAAAATCAGGAAGTTTAGATGAGGTCAGCAACGTTCATGGGCATCTCCTCGATCTGAGTGCTGTAGAACTGCTCGATCTCACGCATCATACGGACATCATCGGCGGTGACGAAGTTGATGGCAACACCCTTACGACCGAAACGACCACCACGACCGATACGGTGAATGTAGTTCTCACGGTTGGCGGGGAGATCGTAGTTGATGACCAGGGAAACCTGCTGGACATCGATACCACGGGCCAGAAGGTCAGTGGCGATGAGGACACGGGAAGAACCGGAGCGGAACTCCTTCATGATAACATCACGCTGGCCCTGCTCCATGTCACCGTGCATGGCGGAGACAGTGAAGTCACGGGCAGAGAGCTTGTCGGTGAGCCAGTCAACCTTGCGGCGGGTGTTGCAGAAGATGACGGCCTGGGTGATGGTAACGGTCTCGTAGAGATCGGAGAGGGTGTCGAGCTTCCACTCTTCCTTCTCAACAGCAATGTAGAACTGCTTAATACCTTCGAGGGTAAGTTCCTGCTTCTTGACCAGGATACGGACGGGGTCACGCATAAACTTGGTGGTGACCTCGAGGACGTCCTGGGGCATAGTGGCGGAGAGCAGGACGACCTGGGTGGACTGGGGAAGGAGCTGGAAGATGTCGTAGATTTGCTCGGTGAAACCACGCTGCAGAGGTCAGTATTTTATCACTTGTGACTAGGAGTTGGAGTATAACATACAGAAAGCATCTCATCGGCCTCGTCGAGGATGAACATCTTCATCTGGTCGGTCTTGAGGACACGACGCTGGATCATGTCGTGAATACGGCCGGGGGTACCAACAACGATCTGAGGACCCTCACGGAGGGCGTTCATGTCATCACGGACAGCGGTACCACCAATGCAGGCGTGGCACTGGATGTTCATGAAGTCACCAATGGCGATGACGACCTTCTGGATCTGCTGGGCCAATTCACGGGTGGGGGCGACAATCAGGGCCTGGCAAGCCTTGACGTTGGGGTCAAGCTTCTGCAGAGCGGAGATGGAGAAAGTAGCGGTCTTTCCAGTACCGGACTGGGCCTGAGCGATGACATCGTTGCCTGGAGCGGTTTATTAGCGCTTGTCGATAATTTTGCGCTGAGTTCTGGACTTACCCTTGACGATGGGCAGGATGGCGCGCTGCTGGATAGCAGAGGGACGCTCGAAACCGTAGGCGTAGACACCTGTATTCCAAAAACTGTCAGAAAACCTGCCCCCCACTTCGTTATGATGAGAACCATGAGCACATACCGCGAAGCAGCTCGGGCTTCAACTCCATAGAGTCGAAAGAGTCGGTAATCTCATCGTAGTTGGACTCGATCTGGCCTAAGAGGACTGTTAGCAAACACCGCTGCCTTCACCGATTTTCCGCCGTGGGTGGTGCAAGAATTTTCCTGTCCCGCCGCCCTTCCAGACCGCGAAGAAAACTCTTGCCATAACAACAGACGAAACGGAAGGTGGTATAGAACATACTGTCGGGGATCTCCTCGAGACCCTTGTCGTTGGAAGCCATATTTGCGGTTGGTATGAGGGGGATCACAGCAACGGACTGTGATCGAACGAGGACGGTGGGGGTTTGGAGTTGAGGGTTTGTTCCTTAGCGACGGCCGGGTGGGGTTTCTGCTGTCGCTTAAAATTCCAGTCAAATAGTCTCCTTGATAGAGACTGACAGGAACTAGTAGTAAAGATAGATGTTGTAAAAGTTGAGACTTGAGAAGAGGGAGAAGAGGAAAAAAGTTGGAAAAGTAGTGGATCTTCTTGTGAGAAGTGGTGGGAAAAATCGATTATTCTGGATGGGGGAAAGTTCGCTTTTCTCTGCTCGCAAATCTTACTGGCTGTGACTTTTCTGCCCAACCAACGATAACCGCCTTCTCTTTTGAGCCTTGACCACCCTCTTTTCTACTAAGAAATATAGAATTTGTCGGGATTGACTCTTGATCAGTTTGCACTAGGTTTGAGTGAATCCTCCTTAGAGAGTCATTCTTTGCCCCTTGAGTCACCCTGTGCTTATTGTTGACTCACCGGGTAACGTCTGCCGCCGACGCTTACAAACGACGGGAAAACATCCGACCATTGCACGCGAGATGCCAGACATAACCACCCTGGGCAGTCATCGCGATAATACAGTCGACGAGTTCGACGAGTCAGCCGCTCGTGATGCCATCCCAGGACACCCTTTAGGCGTTAAGCCGAGTGGCAATGCCCTTTTCGCCGCCGATAATCTGCGAAGTGCGATTGGCACCTTCGGTCTGGTACCCGACGAGCTGATCCTGTTATCATTGGAGTTCCTGGACTGCGGCAGCCTTCTACAATTGGGCCAGACATGTAAGGCGTTTGCCGCCTTTACTAGAACGGAGGATCTATGGAAGGCTCTATTTATCCGGTAAGCTTGGCTGGCTTTGAGTTCGGAACTGCATTGCATGACACCGAAGTGTATTTGCTAAAGTTTGCCAGGTCCCCTCCTGCAACGTTTACCTGGAGAGGAACATGGCGTGCCACGTACCTGAACTTACCGCCGTCCAAAGTTGCTTCCCTTGATTGTTCGAGCCTCTTCTCGGACGCTCTTCACCGGCCGTTCTACTGCGCGCACATTCCCCTCGAACCATACGCATCCAACATTCCAGCTCGGAACCAAATCGCCCGGTTGCCGAACCTATCTGCCGAAGAATTCCAGGAGAAATGGTCTGATACGCCCTTCATATTGACAGAGCCCGTGAAAGAATGGCCCGTATATCACCAATGGTCGGTTGAGACTTTGTTGCCGAAGCGTGGAGAGACCCTCTTTCGAGCAGAGGCAGTTGACTGGTCTCTACGAACATATGTGGATTACATGAGAAACAACTCGGACGAGAGTCCTCTGTACCTCTTCGACAAAGAATTCGTCTCGAAGATGGGCCTCAAGGTCGGCCCGCTGGATGAGGACCCAGGAACGGCGTACTGGCCGCCACCGTGCTTCGGCGAAGACTTCTTCTCGGTGCTGGGCAATGATAGACCGGACAGGCAGTGGCTGATTATTGGACCTGAACGGTCGGGAAGTACTTTCCACAAGGACCCCAATGCCACCAGCGCATGGAATGCGGTCGTCCGTGGCTCGAAGTACTGGATCATGTTTCCGTCATCTTCCAAGCTCCCTCCTCCACCCGGTGTCTATGTCTCGGACGACCAAAGCGAAGTAACATCGCCATTGAGTATCGCAGAATGGCTTTTGGGTTTCCATGCCGAGGCGCGCCGTACGCAAGGCTGTATTGAGGGTATTTGCGCGGAAGGAGAGATTCTCCACGTACCTTCTGGATGGTGGCATCTGGTTGTCAACCTAGAGCCCGCCATCGCCATTACACAGAATTTCATCCCTCGAGCTCACTTGACTGCTGCGCTGGATTTCCTCTCCAACAAAGCAGACCAGATTTCAGGGTTTCGTAAGGACGTCAACAATCCGTACGAACGATTCGTGGCCAAAATGCAAGAATCACATCCAGAGTTGTTGCAAAGTGCTCTTGATGAACTCAAAAAGAAGGCCGAGGGCAAGAAGCGCAAGTGGGATGAAATCGTCCACGGCAAATCGAGCGCAGATGATGCAAACACCGATTCCGAGACCGGTGGTTTCAGCTTCGGATTTGGTGGCGATGACAGTGATGCAGAAGTTCCCTGAACAAAGTCTTCGGATTATCAATTGAATGACTGCGCTATCTACACCTACTTCTGCTCATAGCAGAGTTGGCACAAGAAGTCAAACTATGCGGAGGTATCAATGACAAGCCACCGACTTCGTCGCAGACATGTTCTCCCCAAACGCCAGGTACCCGACAAACGCGCCAACGGCAACGGCTAGCATAACGAAGCCGTTGTAAGTCATGAATAGAAGCCTAAATCGTCAACATCGACCATTAGCCAAGAGAAGAGGAAAACAACACTCACATGATGAAGAAGCTATAGAACACTTGCACTCCATAGAGCGCAGCCATGGTGATTTTCCCTCTCCGCTCAACAGCCCTCCTGTTGTCACTACCTACAAGTAGCGGTGAGCTTGCGTTAGGGGAATATGCTTGATCTTGGAATTCAGGTCCAGGTTCAGTGTGCGTGACGGCTTCGTCGGCGATCTCATTGCCTTCAAGTCCAGCGTCAATGTCAATGGAACTTTCACCCAAGAGACACAGACACTGGGGCCCGAGATCTATTCCACCGACATGATACTTGAAGCAAACATAGAACATATATACCATAGAACAGACAGACAAGAATAAAAAGAGGAAACTTACTACCAAGCGCAGCCGCAGAAAACGCGCTCAGTCGTCGCGCATGTGCTACTTCATAGCGCCGAGTAACCTGTCTGATACCCTCGTACCCGGCCGCCAGGAGCACAATGACAACCAGAGAGCCAAGGAGTGAGAGCGGTCCCGTTACACGCCATGTCGAGAAGACAATGCACAGGTTCTTGGTGGACCAGGTGAAGAGCATCTGCAGGCGCCGTCAGAATCGCGTTAGTAAACATACGATGCACCTCTTCGGCGGCCGAATCGATCGCCAAGACCAGCAGACTAAGAAATATAAAACTCACATTCATGCTGCACTGATCTCCTCCCATATCCATGTCTCCGTGCCCGTGATGGCCGTGATCCATATCCATGTCCATATGGTGCATCTCCATGATTGCTAGATGGTAGTCGTGCTCGAAACGATCGATTGTGGCGACGAGGAAGCTGTCGTTACGGTGTCAAAAATCAAGTATCAATAGGTTATGAATAAGTTCAGCACCGGAGTCAACTCGGTCATCGAAGTCAAGCCTGGGTAAGACTAAAGGAATCAAGGAACAAGGGAGATGAGCACGTTGGAGCTGACGATGAGGTGATTGCAAACCAGGCAAACAGTCGCTGATAAGACCGGGCGGCCGATCGCCAACTCCGGCCCTGGCCTTGTGCTGGTCCCGGATTTCTTTCACATCACCAAGCACCTCAATTGCCCCAGATTTCGCCCAGACCATCCGATCAAATCCCGTCAACGGATTAACTACACTGTTAGGCAGTCGAACTACACGAATACTCTAAAGCGCCCGACGAAGAGATGACCGACGCCGCAACCGCAACCGCAACCCCCTCCGGCCCCGTCGCAAGCACACCCACAGCAGGCGGGACAACAGGAACAGGAGCAGGAGCAGGCGGAGACAGCACCCAAAGCCAACAAACACCGTCTCAAACTCAGCCACAAAACCAAAGCAGCAATGCAGCCCCAACCCCAACAACAGCAACAGCAGCCGCCACGAACGCCGCCGCCGTAACCGCCAACGCGGCCGCGGCCGCGAACACAACCGCGAACACAAGCACAAGCACAAACACAAACACAAGCACCAACAACGAGAACCAACCCCCAGCAGGGACAGGGACAGGAACAGGGACAGGGCCCGACCAACGCGCAAACCGGGGCCTGCCCTACTACGAGAAACTGCGGCGCGAGCTGCGCGACACGCTGCAAAAGAAGCGCCTGATGGACAAGAGCATGGCGCAGCTCGAGGACCAGATCTTCCGCTTCGAGCAGTCGTACCTCGAGGAGACAACGGCGGGGAATATAATCAAGGGCTTCGATACGTACATTAAAGGCTCGGGGACCGGGACGAGTCTGAGCGTCAGCGGGATCTCGCTTTCGACGGGCGCGGGGACGGCGAGTCGACGGAAGAGCATGGTTACGGATAACGATCGCGTGTTTTCGCGGAGCTCGGCGAGTTTTATGCGGGTATGCTTGGATTTCCTGACAGTCCCAATTCACTGTTTTACTTCGCTCTATAGAGCGACTGGAGCCGAGAGGGAACTTTGTGAACTAATGATCGTTGTTTTTCAGGACTCACCAACACCCTCCACACAAACAACGCCTTCTCACGCGCCAACCCCAAACTCGACGTATAACGGGTCCACAGGGAAACCAGGAAACGGAGATGCTTCGTCCACAGCGGGTAGCGTGAAGGGCGGTTCGTCGTCGTCGAAGAATAAGAAGAAGGCTGCGAGCAGGGTCGACGAGGATGACGAGGACAAGCCGAACAAGCGGTTCAAGATTACGTACGCGGGCAGAGAGTAATTCATACTTTCTACTTTCTGTATTACGCTCTGCGTGGCTGTTTTGTGTGTTCATCTTGCGAAAAAGAAGAGGGTCTTGCTGGGAGTTGACAGGGTACGCGACGCATTTTGCTAGGAGTCTTTGGCGCTGGATACGGCATTATCTATTTATTAGCACTCATTTCTTATTGCCAGTTCTTCCCTTTGCGTGTGGTGCAAGGATGCTCGGATCGAGAGGCGGCATCTGTCGTCTAGCTCATCGATTGATATTAACTGTTAGCCCTACATCTACAGACTAGATTTATCAGTATAAACCAATAGATACGCGGAATATACTTCGGCGAGGACGATAACAGTAGCTAACCACATAAATCATAGTTACCATCACAAACAAGTTAGACCAAGCTAGCACGATGATTTTCACCAGGGTACAGACAGACAGGCCAGCCTACAACTGCAACCTAAACGTCGCAACCTCGAAAGCCCTCAACTCGATATCAACCTTCTTCCACCCCTCACCCTCATCAATAAGATGTAG
Organism: Aspergillus incahuasiensis; assembly: GCA_003719405.1. Taxonomy (NCBI): domain Eukaryota; kingdom Fungi; phylum Ascomycota; class Eurotiomycetes; order Eurotiales; family Aspergillaceae; genus Aspergillus; species Aspergillus incahuasiensis. The sequence goes on from RHLP01000470.1 coordinate 25,531, forward strand.
TTCGTCCCCATCGTCCTCAAGAACATTGGTCTTCCAGACCTTCTGCACCGGAAACGCAGTCCGAATCGCCCCGCGGCTCTTGCCACCGAGACTCTCATAGATTCGCACAATGATACTCTTCCCTGTCCGCTTCGCACTGGGGAGTGAGATATCAGGGTCACTCTCGATATCCTCGTCGTCTTCGCCGCGCTTCACAGCATCAAGGATCAGTGATGGGGACCCTGTGAGCCCGATGTTACTGAGCAACGACGTGACGGTGGATATGCTTTGCTTGTTCGGCAGAGCTAATGAGGTATCGAGGATGAGTGGGTGGTTGAACTCGTAGCCGGCGCGTACTGTTCGTGAGTCTAGGGGGCCGGCATGCGGCAGGATAGCGTAGCGGATTGAATGGCGACCCATATCGGCGTGGGCGTCTGGGGCTTTGGGTGCTCGGAGGAGGGAAAGCCGCATGAGGTTGCCGCAGGTTGCGAAGCCGTATTTGGAGTCGTTGAGGATAGATACGCCATAGCCGTTCTCGGAGAGATCCGCCCATTTGTGCATGCAGACTTCGAATTTGGCCATGTCCCAGCTGGGGGAGGTTAGTATCTGGATGAGTCTGAATTATGAAGGGGGCGGTACCTTGTGTTGTAGTGGGTTGGGCGTCTAATAATGCCGTATTGAGTCTCGTAGGATGCTTCAGTGTTAGTGATGTCAACGGGGAATTCAACCTTGAGGAACTTCATAGTTTCCTGCCATTCAACTTCGCTTTCCAGCTCGACGTAGGATGGTCGGTTCTCTTCTGTAGCAGCGAGGCTGATGGTTGTTTTGACCCAGCTGTTTTCGCTGATTTTGGTCTCGGTGACGACGCTGACACGGTAGGGGTCCTTCTCGGCGATGGTAGTCTGACCAGACTGAAGTTCTTTCCGTGATTCGAGGTGATAGACCTCTACATCCCATGCTTGCCAGTAGAGCGGCTTATCATCGAAGATAACCAGCTGACCAGCTTTGCCGCCAGCGGCGATGACTTCGCGGTCTGCCTCGATATCATATAGGGATGTGATGAGACCATCTTGAACATCCACTCGGAGTTTCCCGTTGTCGAGACGAAATACGCCTGGCTTAATCTCATTTACGCTGACCTCAAAGGCTTTTGCTGCAGACTTTGATGGGGAAACGACGCCAGGACCCCCGCTCAATAGAGCATGTTTGGAACCATTAGTGGCCAGATGCGAAGGAAGCCTGACTACCTCAGATCTACTCCATATGAGTGTATTTATCGCGACTAGAACTGACCCAGCCTTGCCGAAGCCAAGCGCTTCCAGAGCAGCCTCCCTAGCTTTCAGGCCTGTCTCGAAGATCTGAGCATACAGCTCGTCGGAGTCGTCATAGCACATCTCAATACAACTACCTGGCAGGCAATCATGGAATTGACAGAGAAGGACCCCCTCCCACATTTCGTCAATGTCCTTCTTCGGGTATTCATATCCAGACTGGGTCACGGATGCAACTGTAGCCAGAAACTCGAGTTCGCGGAGCAAGAATTCAGCTCGACGGTTGTTGCGTTTGTTGTTTGCCTGCGTCGTGTACGTGCCCCGATGCAGCTCAAAGTATAGCTCCCCGTACCACGTTGGGAACTTCGTGCCATCTGCCGCTTTTTGCTCAAGTCTTGCAAAGAAATCATCAACAGACCCACCCATCGTTGCCCTTGGGAGCAGTCCTGTTTTGTCACTGAGACCACGGCAGCGACGAAGCTTTTCTAGATGTCCAAACGTAGGACCGCCACCACCGTCGCCCTTTCCAAAGGCAAGGAGAGACGTATTGTCACTGTCTAGAGATTTGTGCTGGGAAATACTGCGCTTCAGGTCACCAAAGTGAGCTTCGGCCGTGTAAGTCTCTGATGGCGGCATATGACACATCACCTGGCTTCCGTCAAGCGCAACCCATTGGAATGTTGTGTGAGGGAAGTTGTTGATGTTGTTCCAGCTGAGCTTTTGTGTAAAGAATCTGCTCATGCCTGCTAGTCGACATATCTGTGGGATCTGCGTGGAATAACCGAAGGTGTCCGGCAGCCAGAAAGTCATACAGCGTTCTCCAAAGTTGCTTTCAAAGAACCTTTGCCCGTAGATGAATTGTCTCACCAGAGACTCTCCACTAGGCATGTTGGTATCGTGCTCAACCCAGCTACCACCGATTGGCTGAAAGTTACCCTTCTTCACCCAGCCTTTGACGCGGTCGAAAACCGAGGGATAATACTGCTTGAGCCACTTAAACTGCTGAGCTTGGGAACAGGCAAATCGATGCTCTGGGTAGCGATCCATGAGGTCGCACTGATTTGACCATGATCTTGCGACTTTGCGCTTGGTTTCTGCCCACGGCCAGAGCCAGCATGTGTCAATATGACAATTCCCTATACCGTAAACGATTGGCTGTGTGTCGCTGTTGTATACTTCGGCGGAATCGATCTTGTCTCCGAGATATTTCTGTGCAATACGTCGCCCTTCTTTAATAGAATCTAGATTTCCATTGCCAGCAATGAAAGCGTCGATGATGGAATTGGCCACCACATTGGCCTCGTGGGATTCCCAGCCTTCAGCCGGAAACTCCCTAGCGGCGTCTATTTGTAGTGAGAAATGAGTATACACTGAGTATACAGAACACTGTCATACCTGAAATAATCCAGAAGTCGTAAAACAACGCGCGAGCTTCCAAGTTCACGGCAGTAATCCGTGCCGTAGTCAGGGTATAATATTTATCGGGACGGGGAGGTTGGATCGAATCATCGCCAGGAGCATTTCCGAACATGCCATTACATGCCATCTCGATGTAAAAGACATGCTCATTTCCATCGCGCCAGGCGTCAGGAATAATCCACTCGATTCGCTCTCCACCACCCGTAAGGCCCTGCAACGGGTGACCATCTTCCGTCCAGACCAGCCCCTCGTTATTCGCATCCCAATGGAACTCGAGTCGTTTCTTGTCGCGCATATCTTCGGGGATAGTCAAGCGAATTCGGAACCAGTGGGTAGACCAACTGGGGCCAAATGACGCCCCAATGTGTGTTGGCTGGAACTCATGGGAGGTGGCTTCTTCGAAGGTAGGGCGCTGTAAATCAGGAACAGAGTAGACAGAGAGCTTGACGTGGTCTTCGTCGGAGTTGGTGGCCTCGAATAGTTTTCTGTTGGCAAAGGCATTGTCTTAGTGGAGCTGATCTATAATGCGGGGAAGCTGGCAAACCAAAAGGCAAGTCGGGGTGCAGTATAAGTGTGTATTAGAGCTACATGGCGTACCCTAGCAGATTCTGACTCTGATATTGACCGCCGGATGTAAACTGCTTTAGACGATCAGTGTAGATGCTTCTAATGCGTTGTCCGACGGGGCCATCGGGCGCGCGAGGCAGAGAGCTGGGAGCTTGTCGGAGAACGTCTCCACCCATGACTGTGGGTCCAAGGTGGATTGCAATGAGAACTGAAGCAAGACAGATGGAGCTTAATCAATCAAGAGCGAGTGACCAAGAGAGAGACGAAGTTGATAGAGAGAAGAGGAGAGGAGAGGGCGGGGGAATGCAAGTGGTTGGTGCAGGGATTCAGGAACGGGCTGGGACTGGCAGGTGACGTTGTTGGTTGCATGCGGAGAAACGGGAGGCGGCGCTCTGAGCGATCAGGCTGCTAACCATCCTTGCAGTACGCAGAGATAGGTGGTTTGATTAGAGCCATTAGTACAACAAAATCTCCGAAGATCAGTATATCATGTTTTGAGAGCCTTCCCCAGAAATAAATATTATCAAGGTTGAGGCTGGGAAAATGGCAACTATATATTCAGTGACCCTCACTGGCCATCCGTACAATAAGCTCAGCAGCGCATTCCGCACAAAATAGCGTCAAGCAGCCTCTTTGACCGCATGAGCCTTTTCTGCATTGCATCTGTCTTTTCGCTCGGTAGCGCTGTCAGGAAGCCCTCGCCCAACGAGCCGGCGTCCCACTCCGGTGCCGTATCCTTCCCAAACCAGATGCCGATCCCCACGTACTCGGCAATTTGGGCAAAAATGTACAGATCGAACCATATGGGGAGTATGACTTGTCGGACTCCAGAGCTACTCGAGGTTAACTAATCGAATACATCCGGATGAAGAACCGGAGTGCTTACATAGCTGCCTCGTAGTAGCAGTTAGCACCGCCGTAATGCACCCAGACATCCAACTTACCCGTATTAACCAGCGACACAGGATCGACGTTGAGCCAACTTTCCATACGTAGACGTCCGCTGGTGATATGGCCCTCCAGAAATTGCCGCCATACATCGTCATGCTCGTATTTTTTCAACGAACTTCCATATGGTCCCATTGCATCTGCATGTTGGTTGGGTCTTTGATGCCTTTTGCTCTGAGGAAAGCCCGCGAGGCCTCCATCTTGGGGGACTTAAGAATCGTCCAGATAAAGCAGATTTGCATCCAGAGGTTGGCAAGAATGTCTCTGAGTGAGACAGGAAATTCGTGGCCGGACACCATACTTTAACGTGGTTATGCTTATTGCGACAATCTCAGAGCCAACCAGATGGAAAGCAGCACTCACGCCGGGTATTTCCAGAACATTGCGCCCCAAGGCTACGGGTAAGTAATGATGTCGGTCAAGGCATTGGGGTTTAGCATCGCGAATAGTCGATTTGTATTGCGTGCAGCATCGATGAACGGTCGCTGCATACAGTCCACCACAATGACAGCCGGATCAATTCATCAATCAACCTTAGCGTCTCCTCATAAAGCGCAAAATATTCCTCTGGAGTCCAGGGCATCAAAGCATTCTGCAAGATCGGCAGCATTTTACCATATCCCTTCAAACCGTATTCGGTGATGAAAGCGTCAAACGAAGGATAAGTCTTGTACATAACCTCCATCAAGCTGGCGGTATTCATCTGATGAAAGATAATGGGCTTGGCTGCGGCATTTTTGTCTATCGTCACGTTGGAAATACGTTGTAGACGCGGCTCTATCGGCGGATTAGCAAACGAGCCCCAGTATATCTGGAGATTGGGATGGCTCTCGAGAAGCGCAAAGACCGAGGCCACATGGCTGTTTGGCAAGCCACTGGAGCTGTCGGTAAGATAGAGCACCTTATTCTTGCGGTCAGAGTTCGGTGGCATGTGCGAATTGTGTTCGGAACTTGATAGCCAGGTGGGCACAAAGAAGGCGAGCGGTATGGCCAACGCAGCGACAAGAGCAGCTCGAGGGAGCATGGAGAAGATTGCATTGAGAATGAACGACTCTCAAGAGATGTAGAAGCCCTGCTGTGTGTCTAAGTACTTATAAGGCATCAGGCAGAGGCTGGCCTCAACTATAGCGGGACGATTAATACCCAGCTGGGAATTCAGGTGCGCACACTGCATGATACCGAGCCTAGGGTCGACTTCACTAGTTAGTGCCGACTGACGCCTCGTGGCCGTTGACGGTTGAGCCTTCTAAGGCTGAATACGAGGCTGATAGCGCCATCGCTGGCCGCTCTAAATGTTGTGAGACAGGTGGCTGATATGTGTGGTGTATCGTGCCCCATCAGCAGTGTGTATGTAGTGATCTGCCAAAAACAACTACGCCTGCAAGAATCAAATTTTTGGAATTTTTCCACAAAACCATAATATTTTAGCCTTAAATTAAGCAGAGTTACTTGTAACTCTTTACTTTATTAATTAATTTTATTTTTAACTAGTAATTTAT
>RHLP01000471.1:0-25030 GCA_003719405.1 Aspergillus incahuasiensis
TAATACTACTAGTACTAGTAAGTAATATAAAAATAGTAAGAATTAAAAGCCTAAAGCAATAGCTTTTAAAAAATAATAACTTTATAATAAAAATAAGCTACTAGGAGTCATAACCTGTAAAGGTAGAGATACTTAAGATTCTCTATAGACAAACAAGCTAACTAGCTATAAGAAGTGGTATTGCACCATGTAACACACCACGTGACTCACCGCCTCGCTCCGTCGCTGATACCTAAGGCACCAGGCTGCTGACAAGAAACATACACCCCGCGGTGTGTCGGGCGCGTGTCCCACCGCAGCGAATACTGGGTTTCCCAACCGGACAACTTTGAGCTCACACATTTTATCCACGTGGAGCCAGGCGCTGAAGCAAAGAAAGACAAGCCCTTTGAGAGAGCATTCACCTACCGCTCGATGCTCGACTTTCTCTGGGTAACATTCACTTCACCACCCTGTCCCCATGAAGTCATTCAACGTACCTCAATACCACAGCCATCTGTGAAACTGGGCACGCACGCTGCAGTTTTGCATAACAGTTGGAACTTGCCATCGCTACAACTGCTTGAGAACAGAGACTATGGGGTTTGGATATATCTAACCTTTGGTTCGCCTGGCATTCGGTGGGCTGCTTTGAAGTCGGCACAGTTCATGAGGGCTGCCCAAGAGCGGGATATTATGTTAAGGAGTGAGACTTGCTGCGCAAGTTGTGCGCTTGAGCATGTTGCCTTGCAGAAGGGGAGGTGAATATTAATCTTTTAGCCTGATGTTTATTGGCTTCTGATGACTGATGTAGAAGGACGGGGTAAGAATTGTGGACAGATGGGATAGTGCCGTGGTTAGTGAACAAGCATGGAAATATAGGTCTCTCTAGTATATTTTTTAGTTTAGATCCTGGTGTAGTGCTATTTAAACAAGGGCTTTTTATCTCCGGTGACATTTTAGCACGGCGTACAGCAGGACTGCGTAAGGGGTTCCCGTACTACTCAACAGACTATATCCAACCCCAGACACACATGAAACACCCCCCTACTGCGGCAGATATGGTTATTTGCTGTCGAAATAGGTCAAGGGGATTTAAGTCTCCGTTTACTGTACACTGCTGTTGGTCTACTGAACCTACGAGGAGGATATCAGCCTCCCATGAGAACTAACAAGATTATCTATTCAGATGACTGATCGAAGCCTTCTTGTAAGATCCCCAGAAAATCATGAAACTAGTTCAAGCGCAAAGGATGGACGGCGCTTGTAGTTCGTTCTTAGTAGGTTATCAAACATCCGCGCTACGTGTGCGCGTTCTCTTCCATCCAAGTAGACCTCCAAGCTCACTCATGAAGCTGACCGGAATATCCGTTGTAACAGCCTCATACGCATCGACCGTCGGTCTTTCCCAGACCAAATCAATCTTATCCACCGGTACGAGCTCTGTCCGCATCACCAGCTTCCATCCAGTATAGGCGACCACGGCAAAGATCGCCATGGAGTAATACGAGAAGAATGTCCCGACGTCCCACGGCGTGAAACTGGAATATCCGTATCCCAGCACAACAAAGACCGTCCAGCAGAGACCAAGCCATGCCCCGTAGGGCTGGAAGTACGCGTAGTATGGGAACGTCTTCCTGTCGATGCCCTGCACCTTGCACGCGCGATAGAATCGCAGGTACGTAATGCATATCACAATGAAACTGATGATGCACCCTGCCGTCACCAGGTTGACGAACCACTGCAGCACAACCAGGGAGCTGCTCGACTCCTGCAGGAAAGCGAGGCACGAGAACAGCGTTGTCACCGCGAGGCAGTAGATCGGTATCCCGCCCATCGTGCACTTCGTCAGGATCCTGGGCGCCCGGCCTTCAAGCGCCATACCGTACAGGCTCCGCATCGCGCAGAAGGTATACGTGTTCCCGGCGGAAAAGATACTCGTGAAGATCAGGGCATTGACAATGTCCGGCAGGACAGTGATCCCGAGACGCTTCATTGCAACCACGTACGGCGACGCAGCAGCTGAGCTACTGCTCTGCTCGCCGCGCGCCAGGGCTTGCAATGTGGGATCGTTGTACGGCACCACGATCCCCGCCGCCAGTGCGCTGCCGATGAAGAACAGACCGAAGCGGAAGTACACGGCTTTGTATGCGGACTTGACGTAGACCCGCGGGTGCCGTGTCTCGGCTGCCGCCATGGACAGGTACTCTGGGCCGACGACGATAAAGGTCCCGACCCAGATCACGTTGAGGAGGCCCTCGAATCTCCCTAGGGCGCCGGTTGTGTGCCATTCAGCGAATGCGCCTGGCTCGGACCAGTATCTGAACCCGTATGCGTCTCGCTGCGGGTTAACGCCCACCATGGTGAAGAAGGTAAAGCCGAAGAGGATAAAGACCAGGAGCACTTTTCCAGAAGATAGCCAAAACTCGGCTTCGCCGTATATGCCGACTGGGAGAAGGTTGAGGACCCTATTTGTAATATCAGCCTGAGTCTGGTGCATGAGGGGCGGGTAGACTGGACTCACGCATATACCACGATTGTTACCGCCGTAACAGCCGCAGACGGAATATCATCGCGCCAGTACCCGAGCACGACGCTAAGAGCTGTGATCTCAAACGGGATGAGAATGGCCTCATAGAGAAAGAAGTTCCACCCAGCCATGAACCCGAGTGCTGAGTCCACCCACTTGTCCGCCATCCGGATGAAACCTCCACTAACCGGAAACAAGACAGTCATCTCGGCGATGCAGTTGTTGACCAGCGCCATGAATACGCAGTGGATGATGATACCGATGAGCAGACTTGCCGGGCCACCTTTTGCCAGCCCCATGCCCAGGTTGATGAAGAGGCCTGTGCCTATGGACCCTCCAATCGCGATGAGCTGGATGTGTCTGTTGGAGAGGCGCCGCTGGAGTTGGTCGGCATTTCCGGCTGCTTCGTGGATGTGCCCGACTTCGGTGGTCATTGTCGGACTGTCATCAGGTATGGATTTGGGCTCGTTGTGTGTTGTTATGGCGGCCATTGTGAGTGGAAGAGTCTGTGATTATGATAGTGTGATGAATGTTCCGTCTATAATTCACACGCAGCCGGCGGTCTAAGCCTCCACTATATAAAATATGCGGGGGGACTATCCTGTCTCTGGTCTAACGCGTTTCTCGCGGTGGCAAGGAGGGGGTACCGTAAGCAGGACTCTTATCTCGGACCCTGATCCGAAGGGCGTATACGAGCACAAAGAACAGCACTACCAGGGGGGTTGGAGATAAAATGCCATGGAGTATTCAACGGGCCGAGTTGGCTTACGTGCGCGATAAGCGAGTATCTTTCATCCGGAATTCCTAGCTACCATGTGAACTGCTATACGTCCTATGCTGCTTGCCATGCGAAATCAAAGCCGAGGGCGAGCAAATGCTGCCTCCTTCCACAGCCGGGGTAGAGGGCCATCGAGTCCATACAATGGGTCCAACGGGGGAATGATGACAGAATCACTCTCCTTGGCCAGAGCATCCGTGTGCTCCGGCGGCTTGAGTCCATAGTTCATATCGAACCTGTGGCTGGTCGCCTCGAGAATCCCCTTTGTGCCGTTAGTATAGGTGACGCTAAACAAGAGCCCAGGGGGGGTTCTCACATTAGGATATAGGCCAATGAACTCATAGTCATCCCAGGACTCTACCGAGGCATGACAGACTCCAGCCTGTAGGTGTCAGCCATGTTCCCCAATCAATACGGGCCGGCAACCTACAGGAAGCACAAAGACGTCGCCCTTCTGGACCGTCAGCTTCATTCCGTACGGACGGCCCTCTTGGTCGACTTTAGGGTCGTTGGGGCCAACTCCAAGCAGATACGTCGAGCCCCCGCGCATGATCCCGTAGCACTCGTGGCACCTGGTGTGGAAGTGCGGCACCTTGTACGTCTTCCACTGGCCGCCCTTGATCCAGCCGTTAGGCTCAATGATGTTGAGAATGTTGCGGGGGCTAGTGTCATCCAGGGCGTTGCGGTATACCAGGATGGGTAAGCGGCTGTTGGGGACAGTCGGGGTGGGGGGCAGGAAGTATTGCTCCGGCTGGACGTGCTTGAGGCTCATGATTGATGGTATGGGATGTGTGGTACCGGGGACAGTATCGATCAGCCAGGCCTCATCTCGCCTCTAGATATAGGCTTATCTCGAGTTGATTGGGGACTTGTCCAGACGCGCTCGGGAAACCCTCCGATGCCACTCGGCTCGACTTTGGCTAGATTAGCATGATACGGAGGAGACAACGACTTGGCTTTCATTGGTTCTTGGCCCTGTAACTAGTTGCTTGCCCTTGGTATCGCCACTATGCGGACCCCTATCCGGGTTCAAGCATCAGATGCTCTTTGCCGGGCGGCGCGATGTGGTAACCCTCAATGGGATTATAAACGTCTATTGAACAGCCATCACCACTGCACCAAGGATTACCATACCAAGACTGACAGCAACTATGACAACTATCACTGGACCTCCATTTCTGCCGCTGTCGCCCACAGTCTCCGACACGAAGACCTGGGCGACTGTTACCGTGGAGGCCGCTCCATCGACAGCTTCAACCGACACCGTCGCCCCCGACTTGACGTCCGTCCCCAGCTCGGCGCCACATCTCGGAGAAGAGCAGTACAAGTACTTCTCCCCATTCATCTCGGAGCGAGCCGTCGATCAACCCCGGCCCTTGAAAGTCATCTACATCGGTGCCGGTATATCCGGGATCCTGGCTGCGATCAAGTTCCGCGAGGCGGTGCCGAACTTGGACCTCACGATCTACGAGAAGAATAGTGATCTTGGAGGGACTTGGTTCGAGAACAAGTACCCCGGTTGCGCATGTGGTAAGACGAACCCGGGCGTTGGAGGCCTGCCGGGAATGCTCACTCAGTGTAGATGTCCCATCGCACGGCTACCAGCTCAGCTTTGAGTCCTGGACAGGCTGGAGCCACTTCTTCTCGGGAGCGGACGAGATTCTCGAATACTGGAAGCGGGTGGCGCACAAGTACGATGTTGGTAAGCACATTCGATTCCAGTCCCGCTGCATAGGGGCGCGGTGGAACGATGCCACGGGGAAATGGTTCGTCCAGATATTAGACGAAGCATCTCCAAACGGACGCGTCTTTGAGGACTCGGCTGATGTCTTGATTACGGGAACCGGGTTGCTGAATGAGTGGAAGTGGCCGGCTATTCCGGGGCTACAGAGCTTCAAGGGGAAATTGCTCCACAGCGCTTCCTGGGATGAGAGCTATGATGTTGAGGTACTGCGCCTTCCAGTCCTCTTTAGAAACCTTGCTAATCAACGACTTCAGGGCAAACAGGTGGCCGTCATTGGTGCCGGCAGCAGTGGTATCCAGATTGTTCCAGCCTTGCTCGACAAGGTCAAGGGCATGGACCACTACGTCCGGGGAAAGACTTGGATCTCGAACCAGCACGGTGGAGAGCGCCTCTCAGCACGCACTGCAGGCAAGGGAGGGAACTTCCCCTACACAGACGCAGAGAAGAAGGCGTGGGCTTCCAATCCGGACTCCTACATCCAGTACCGCAAGGAGCTCGAGCTGGAGATGCAGACGCTCTATGCAAAGTCGCAGAGGGGCAGCGGCCTTCAAGCCTCCGCCCGCAGTCAGTACACAGCAGATATGGAAGCGAGGTTGAGGGGAAAGCCAGAGCTGTTGAAAGAGCTGCTTCCGGACTTCCCTCCGCTCTGCAAACGTCTCACCCCTGGGCCGGGGTACCTCGAATCCCTCACCTCGCCCAAAGTCAACGTCATTACAACGCCCATCATTGCAGTCGATGAGACAGGCGTGATAACCTCGTGTGGAACACACCGTCCCGTCGATGCGATAGCCTGCGCCACTGGCTTCCATATCGGTGGAGGCTTCCCCATCATCGGACGAGACGGGGTGAATCTCCGCGACAAGTACGCCCAGCGAGCAGAGTCATACCTTGGTCTTGCGACCGATGGTTTCCCCAACTTCTTCCAGTCTCTTGGCCCGAACTCCTTCCAGGGGGCCGGGAACCTTCTCATCACGATGGAGCAGATCCATACGTACTTCGCACAGATACTGTCCCGGATGGCGAACGACAACATCGGGCGCGTGGAGCCCAAGCGCGCCCAGGTAGAGCGCTTCACGAACTTCTGCGAGAAGTACTTTGAGCGGACGGTCTACAGTGCCGAGTGTGCGAGCTGGTACAAGTCCTCGCCGCCGGGCGCCTCGTTGGAAGAGCGGAAAAGGGGCCGGGTGACGACGCTCTGGCCAGGAAGCAGTCTACATTGCTTGAAAGCCTTAGCGAAGGTGCGGTGGGAAGACTACGAGGCGCAACCTTACGACGGTAATGAGTTCGGCTGGTTTGGGAATGGATGGACGGTGGCTGAGCGGGAGGAGCAGATTGACGCCGCGGCTCTGACTTCATATTTAGACCAGACTGATTTTGTGGATGACGTAGACTATTCTCAATAGCTCCAATTCAACTATGGTACGCCATTGAATTCGCCTAAGTCTAGTGAGGTGTCGGGCAATTCCAGCCAGTTGAGCAGGTCGTCGCCATTCAGTAGGTCCGCAACCTCCAATAGCTGCGACGGTGTCATGTCCCTTGCCCAGTCAGACGCATCCGGGTGTCCAGGCCATTCTATCTCCTTTCCTGAACTTGGTAGCTCTGCCCGTTCCAGTGTTACCGATTCCGGTGGAGTCTGGGTGTGTGAGAAGTCCGAGTATCGCGCCATGACAGGGGACGTCCTCAACTCTGTACAGAGCCGCCAGAGTTCATTCAGCTCCATCTTCTGATCCGCTGCTATCAGGTTTCCCTTGTCGATAATCCGGTCGAGAAGCCGCGCCATGGTCTCGGAGTAGTATGTCTGATTATCCACCAACGACGGACAGACCACTGTGGCCATTGCGATGACGAGGCTGGCCGAGACCACGCTCTCAAGGTCGAACGGGAGAAACCACTCTGGGATATTGTAAGACCGAGTAGATTATGGGGGTATCGTCCGTACCTAGCAACGCCTGTTGGCTTAACGCATCCAGTATGGACACCGTCTTCTTTGCGGACTCGAGGCAAATCTGTAGAAGTAGCTGGATGGGCATTGGGACTGCGACCTCTGTTTCTCTCAGAACGACGCATGTCTCTAGGAGGCCGAAGAGGAAGGGTCGAGTGGCGAGCAGTATGCACTTGCTACTGTCAGCCAATGCACGCTAAAGGCGTTGGCGCCTTACCTGATGGTAAAGCAAATTCAAATACCCAGATACCCGTGAGATGCCGCTTAGAGACTCCTGCTCAGGGACTGAGAAGTACTCGCGAAGCTCTGATGCGACATCTGCCAGTTTCTGGAGAACTTCCTGTGTAGTTCTCACGAGGGTGGAGTTCAGGTCGCCGGTTTCTCTATACAGGGCTTTGGGAATGTCAGGCAGCGTCGCCATAATGGCTTGGGAGATAGTCTTACCATTCACCACATGGCTGAATGCGCGGGATAGCTTGACATGTATTGCCACGGTCATACTTTGCAGCAGTGACTCGGGATCAACAGGGAGTGAAGCAGTGATGTCGTTGTCGTTGATGGCAGACGGCACTCCCATTAGCACCGACATCTGGCGCTCGAGGACGAAGACTGTCCACCAAACATTCTGGCAGCGGCCGAGGTCTTTTCTATCCGTGACCTGCGAAAGATTGGTATGATAGCCATGCACCTGTAGTATGCGCAGTGCTTGCCCGATCTATCTCCTTGTCTCTTAGTGCTTATTCCCATGCAATAGGGGAGACGCACCAAGTTATGCGCTGACGTCCTCCAGTCTATGGACTGAAGATACAGCGCCATCGAGCACAGCAGCTCGGCAGCTGCACAGGGCTCTTTCCACAGAAAGCTATAGTCCGGCAGCATCATAAATGCGCGCGTGAAATACTCGGCTCCCGGCGGAGCTGTGTCAGAGCCCTTCTCTCCAATAAACGCCTTTCCCAGCGCAATGATGGTAAGGAAGTGTAGGAACCAGATGTTATCTAGGGAGGGATCCAAGCTATCGTAGAGTTGGTGGAGTTTGGCCATGAACCTATGCTCATCGAAGAGATGGACGATATGCCCGGTGCGGAAGGTGACCGCATTAATCAGGAACAGCGCGTGGTCGAGCGATGGGAGACCGCGAATATCGGGGACAACTGCAGTGCGTAGTCCATCCCAGGGCAGGCTGTAGGTCATGGTGTCGATGTGGTGGGCGGCGCTCGGGAACGGGCATTTGTAAAGGGCTTGATGTGTGAGATGGAGGAGGCGGATGGTCAGCGACCAGTTGGAGGTATGTCCGAGGTAGTCTATGATTGAGTTAGTTGATTGTTGTTGATGATTCGGGCTCAACTCACGCGGGCGCCCGGCAGAGTCGGTGATGTACTTTGGAGGTCCACAGGAGAGGGGATTAACCATAACGCTGCTATCGTCGTCTTCACCACTCCCACTGGCATTGTCCACAGACAATATCGTGCTCGGCGTATTGCGCTCGGCGACTGGCGTCGAGGTTGTGCTCAAGGTAAGCGCCGCGAGTTTCTGCTGCAATGCGCGGTTCTCCTCCTCGAGCTCGACGGTGCGGCGCTTCAGAGCAGAAAAGTGCTTCTTGGTGATGTGGACTTTGGTCTTTTCGCCCTCGAACCTGCATCGGACCTGGCGCAATGTGCAGTTGCTGCAGGGCGAGTCGCCGGTGCATTTGATCTTGTGCTGGCGGCATCGGGCGCAGGCGTTGACCACGCGCCGCTTGTCGGGGTTTGCGGAAGAGGTACCCATGGTTTCAATCTTGGTTCAGGGATCCGTCGCGAGAGGATTGCGGTGGCATTTCTACATTGAGGCCGATGAGATATCGAGACGCCACGTTATCTTCCCCGCATTCTTGGCTGATAAGGCTGAGGGCGTATGATTGGTGGGAAGGGCGACCCTTCGGAGCCCTATCCGAGTGGTAGTCTCGAGTATTCTGGAGATATGCTGCAGCTAATAGTTGTATTCATGGCTAATCTAAGGTAATGAGTGTCTACGCTGCCTCTGACCCTCCTGTCTGTGCCGTCTCCCAGAAGAGGTCTGCATGTAGCAGGTTCTCCAGCCCCTTCGCATATATATTTTCGTCGCCACCCTCCCGCCTACGACCCACACTAGGCCCATTTTCGGCGAAAGAGGGCTGCCCACCAATCGCGCCCGCTAAAGCTGTAGCATCATCCAGATCAAGCTCGTGTCGTTCCCCAAGTATCTGCGGCCACCCTGCCGGTAGTTGCGCTCCATAGCTTGGTTGTAGAGCGGGCAGATGCCATGGGGATAGATTAAGCAGCTCCACGAGTGAATGGAGATATGCGGAATGCAGAGCTACAGTATCTTGAGGGGATCGTACACAGTCGGCTACGTGATGAGCTATGCGACGGATAAGGTCAACGGCCGTCCTCTGGAAGGCTGGGCCGAGTACGCCGTGCTCCGGGAGACATAAAAGAAGACACAAGAAAAGGGCCGCGCTGGGAGCAAGGAGTAGAATGGCGTCCGGTGCCCGTCTTAGATCATCAGTTGGAAAGTCAAGCAGGTGGCGGATTGTACCGAAGGCGCCGTTGATACTGCTCAATAGCCCAGGGAGCTCTGGAGACAAGGCCTTTTGCACCGCGAAAATGTCCGGAGGCTCGAGACAAGACCCGAGAGAGGACAGTAAAGACTGGCGGAGAATGGCAGACGCGACACTGAGTCTCACGCTATGTTCCCATAGGTTGACCAGGGTTTTGAGATGACGTTGGCAGGGGTACTGCGTACCGTCACTTGCTATTCCCTCAAGGTGAGGAACCCACTTGGACCTCCAGGAACTCAAGTCAGCCTCCATGAGGTCCACGAAGCAAGGCAGCATCTCCGATGAGGCTGTTTGCACCAGCCCTCGGAGCTTGGTCTGGACGCGCCTCAGGTCTGCACTGCAACCGCCAAC
Source organism: Aspergillus incahuasiensis (assembly GCA_003719405.1). NCBI lineage: Eukaryota > Fungi > Ascomycota > Eurotiomycetes > Eurotiales > Aspergillaceae > Aspergillus > Aspergillus incahuasiensis. The sequence goes on from RHLP01000471.1 coordinate 9,900, forward strand.
CATGTCGGTCGGCATTGTACATTGCATCCGCTCCCATCTTGCAGGATCTCCAATAAACAAGCTTTCGTCCTCTGTTCGATGTTGGAATTGTTGTCGCGTGAAAAAAAGACATTGCTGTCGTTCCTGCTTGAACAATGCCTGTCGTGTTCTTAGGTACCGCGTTGCCAGCCATCCGCCATCGTCGCCCTGCTCAGACTCCAATTCAGAAAGAACGCGGAAGGCATACCCACTGTGAAGGTAGGAAATGTCGTCGTCGGCGTCTTTCCAGCAGACAAGCAAGTAGATGGCCTGCAGCGTTTCGAGAGCTCGATCACCCTCCGCAATCGCACCGACCACGAGGTTTCGCGCCAGACTGCATAATCTTGTTTGTAGAAAGGCGTCGGGCGTCGACACGAGACGCCCATCGATGAGGTTGGCGAATTTGGAGGAGCAAAACAGGATCGTCGCGAAAAGCAGCGGGCTTCGTTGTCGCACGTTGTCGTGGGTGTCAACGCGGCAATCTAGGATATGCTCCCATTTGACATTCAATTCCAACATGAAGAAGTCATAGAGTGCTCGCGACAAGTCCAGAGTCATGATGCCCCCTTGAATCGGGTCTTTGATGGTTTGGCCGAGTGTCATGGATGATGAATAGCTCGGCATTGGTATGGCGCCGCTAGGGGGTTGGTTATCATTGCTGGTGCGTTCATGGGCATGGCTCGTGAGAGGTTGTAGAAGGGATGAAAGCTTGAGGGAATGCAATTCCCTTGAAGGCTGCCCCTGAGAGTCGTCGAGGGCAGGGGCGCTTGATTCGTTCTTGTCCTTAAACAACGACGCGTCCTGCGAGGTGACGAAAGTAAAGTGCAATCCTGGCTTGTCTTTCATAGATTGTAGAGCCGCAACAATTCTTGCACGGATCGAATTGGTGATGACGGGTCCTTGATGACGAGGCAGTTGTTGTTCGTTCGATGCGGAGGGCGCTGCTCTCTGGTCGGTGGAGGAGGGCGACTGGGTCAAGTGGATGGCATCGGTACTGATTGGAGATTGGCCGTCATCGATCAGACTGGGTATTAACTGATCGTCGCAGTCCTGAAGAGGGCTCTCCTCACGTCTTGGGGGACGAGAGTATGGAAGAGGCCTTGTTTTGGCCCTCTTAGGCTGAGTAAAGACGCAGCCGGTGTCATTCGCTACACAGCGGTTACAGCGGTCGAGCCGGTGCGAGACCAGGCAACGGACCTTTGCCTTTCTGCATTGCAAACATGCTCTAGATCGGACATCAGCGCGCGGCTTGGAGAAGCGAGAGAGATAACCCACACTGAAGCGCGATGGAGGTCTGATGGGGTCGTCGTGGAGGGCGCCATGGTGAGATGCTATTCGGACGGGCCGAGAGGATATAGTATGAACGATGGAAAAGGGAAGATGGAGTCGTGGAGGGGACTGAAAATCATCGTCAGTGCGTCGGATGGCTATCCGATCATACATGGCCGTCTCGGCCCGGGACTTGGAGAAGCGCTGCAGCTGCGACAAGCCTCGGTGTTGCGACAAGGGCTCCGATGTCTCTGGAACGAGAATACATCAGGCTCACAGGTATATTAGCCGGCTCAAAGTACGGCTCAACAGCGTTCTCACTACTTACAGACTCGACTATCATACCCAGAACCCGACTTATCACTCAACACAATGCCCGGCCGCCTCGAAGGACAAATCGCCCTCATCTCCGGCTCCAGTCAGGGGTTCGGACGAGGCATCCTAGAGACATTCATCCGCGAGGGAGCTCTGGTTTTGGGCTTGGACTTGCAGGCTGTCGACGGCCCTGTCGACGGCATCCCCGAGGACAAGGCGTACCAAATCACAGCCAACGTGGCCGAGGAAGAGACCTGGAAGCGAGCGGTAGGTTGCCAACCTCTAGTGAACTGCACTATGCTAATCAGACATTGCAGCTACAAACAAGTATCGCGAAGTTCGGAAAAGCACCCTCGATTGTCGTCCACAACGCCGGCTGGTCCTACCCCAACAAGTCCGGTCTCGACGTGACAGTTGAAGAATTCGACCGCCTCTTCAACGTCAACGTGCGCAGCATCTACCTTGCCTCGAAGGTCCTGGTGCCGGAGATGAAGAAGAACGGGCCGGGCTCGACGGTGGTGATCTCGAGCGAGAATGCCATCCGACCGGGCGCCACGCAGACCTGGTACAACGCCACCAAGGCCGGAGTCTCGTCGGCCACCAAGTCCATGGCCCTGGAATTTGCCCGCGACCAGCTGCGCTTCAACACCATCTGTCCTACTTCGGGCAATACGCCGCTGCTGAACAAGTTTGCTGGCATTAGTGACGGGCCGGTCCCGGCGGAGATCATTAGGGCCAAGTGCGAGGCGATTCCCATCGGACGCCTTGTCGAACCGTCTGACGTTGCCAATGTTGCTCTTTTCCTTGCAGAGCCCGCCAGTTCGATCATCAGTGGTGTCGAGATCCTGGTCGATGGAGCGCGATGTGTGTAAAGAATGGAAGTGTATCTAGCCAAGTTAGAGAGTTGCCAATCTCATGGTGATTTTTCCATTCTTCAAGTAGCAAAAGATATTAGTTCTAAGACAGGCCTGATAGTAGTAGTCCATCCAATATCCAACATTCGTACTGGACCTCACCAAGACGGCGGGATCCAATACTCGCGCCAATGCTCCTCGGTATCCGCCTCCCTAAACTTCTCAATCCCGCCCTTGACGCCGTGCTCATCAACCTCCCAATCCCCCTTCTCCACCCTCTCCGCCCAATTATCCAAGACCTTGTCAATAGTCACCCAATGTCCGCTAGTGATCCCGTTCGTCATGCCCGCCTGATACAGACCATGGTGGGTATCACGCGCCTTAGGGTTCTCGTCTAGATAATCGAGGTCTTGCCGCCCGAACGGTTCGCCATTAGATTTTCGGGCGTATCCGTGCCGACCTATACCAAAGGGTAATGTGAGGTGGCATCCATTACTCCAGGATGCGATCTGGCTCGGGACGACGCGGTTGATGTAGAATCCAGGTACGATGTGGGGTTGCTTTCCATCGCCATTTCTAGCTGCGTCTGCTTCTGTTGGGTCGATCTGGAAGAGGCGGAGTGGGAAATTTCCCTGAAATTGACTTTCATTCCCGCGTGGGTGCCTGGTGAAGTCGGTTATGAGTTGATCTGTGAACTCTGGAATGGTTGGGAAGCGGATTCCAGGAGCGACGTAGCGGAATGAGACTTTGATGTCGGAGATGGCACATAGGAATTCGTGGGCAAATGACAAAGGCGGGAGGATGTCGGCGTGGTATGTTGCTAGATCATGCCATGGGAGGGCCGTGAGGGCTGGCTGAGACTGAGGCCTGTCTTCACCCCTGGTTTGCATTGCGATCCGGGTCTCGATTGCGCCAGTAAGCCGTTTGAACGCGGTTGCTGCTCTCTGCACGTCTATCTTCGTGTACTGATAGATTACCCAGGGTTCGACGACGCCAATTGTGGGACCTCGGTCTAGAAGGGCAGCCTGCTCTTTGGAAACCACTTGCACCTTTCCCTCGTCGACCATCTGGAGATATGAGTCCAGAATGACTTCAAGAGGCATCCAGCTCCACTCCTGACCGATGACCATCCTAGTATCATTCCAATCCTCGATGAAGCTCGCTCTCATAGTCTTTTGGTCGAAGCTATCAATGCATCAGCACGCGTCAATGCCATTGGCTGAATGAGCATGGATAGGGCATACAAAAGACCCTCATCATCACTAAGTCGAAAGTGGCTGGACTCGTAAAGCTTCAGAAATCGATCCGTCTCATCGTTATAAAGTTCTGCATCTCGAAAGAACCCTTCCGGAAACTTCAAAGCCCCTAGGAAGACGAATAGCGGCCCGTGTATTACGTCTTCGTCCACGGCTCGCTTGAGGAACTCGATCAGGGATGGATGTAGAGCGTTAGCAACCTCATCGGGAGGGGCTCTAGCCTCCCACCAGGATAGAGGTGCAGAAGGCATCTCGCCGCCCTGGGCTCTTAAAACTTTTGTTAGGAGCTCGTTGTGGAGAGCTGCACAACGTTCGTAGTCCATCGTGTTGGGGCCAAAGTCACGGAGCGGACTGGATGGTGTTATGCGGGGAAATCCAGTTCCATCATTGATAGACAAGGGTATGTCATGTCTAGAGGAGGCCATGGGAATGAGGATAAAAGTGATGATTACCCAGCAGGTGATTCAATAGGATGGTATGTGTACTTCCAAGGAAAGTGCGAGGGGCAAGGGGCAAGGGGTGTGAATAAACTCGGTGGATCACGTGTTTGTTAGAAACTTGGCATGACTCATAGGCACAGTACAGACAATGGGATGTCACGCAATTAGAACCCCTGTAGAGTATGATATTGCGGTATTATCGTACTAACTACCCCCTGGCCCTTTGCTCACACACTCTGACATCTGGCCTGCTATACTGATTTACCAAGACCTGCAGAAAAAAGCCGATACCCATGCTGCACTGCCAACCGAAACATAAATATGGGGCCACGAAGGTAGTACTGATTCGAGCTTAGTCATTGCAAAGGTTGTGTACCCTTTTTGTGACGGTTTACAGGGGTGAAGAAGGTGGTATGACAGCCAGCGAAGTCCGCACTTCAAAGATGGTAGTGTCTAGTCCAGGTTCCGGTGCCGCTCGGCATTTAAATAAAACTACCCTAGGTAACTGACCCCTACGGAAACCTACGGAGTCGTGTTAAGCCCCAAAGCTCAAACACAAGCGCCAGAATAACAATTCCCAGCAGCACAGTAGGCGTCGGAGCTCCCACAATACCCATTAACTGAACAGCAGTCCCCAAACTGCGTCCCAGTACAAGTCTTGTTTCCCGCAAAGCTAGGCCCACACTCGCCATTAATGCTTGGACCTCCAATATCAGGGTCGCAGTCCCCGGAGTAGCACACGCCCGCTCCACAGAACTCAGCGCCATCACCGCAGTATCCGTAGATTGAGCAGCACCTAGAGCGTTGATGAAGGGTCAGGTTCAGGACCTCAAGGTGTGAGCTGGAAGGGCGGCTTACGATCCAAATTTAGGGTTGCTGCAGGTTTTATAGCCCGCATCGGGCCCGCAAGTGCCGTCGGTCGTGGCGCCGTTGTTGGGCTCGCATGCACCGGACACGCAGTTGCCGGGGCTGCAATAGTCAACGCCAGTACCGCAGTATCCACTGGTGGAGCAGCAGCTGGGAGGATGGTATGTTAATAATGGCATTTCCAATATGTCCGGGTTTGTAAGGTCAGTTACTTACTCTCCGAATGAAGATCCTTCACAGACTGTGTTATCGTGAGATGGCCCGCATGTGCCATCCTTGGTCACAGTCGTTTCGGACACGGGAGCGACGCAAACATCATAGTCGAGCCAGAGGTTGGTACAGTCATCCCGTATCTAGTAAGGACATGTCAGGTCAGTAACAGCATCCGAGGTGTTTTTTTCTGGCAGACCTACTTCGGGGTTTAGGTCCTGGAAGTCAGGAAAGGTGATTCCAAACCGGAGAGCGATGGAGTTGCACTAAATGATGTGTCAGTCACCACTGCCATATAGACTGCAGGCTACTATGGGCTCATACCGTGTCTCCCGACACTACGCTATAGTATCGACCACAGCTCTCGATGGTACCAGCCTGTGTCGGTTGGGCAGGTATTGCTAACGTTTCGTCAACCAAATTCTTCATAGTTTAGTTGGGGTATCATTACCTGTCGTGAAATATTCCCCTGGCCCAGTCGGCGCAGCAATCACACCAGAAGCCTTGAAGCGGCCACCTGGAGGTCTGATAATCCGGTACTATTAGTATGTTTATTGACAGGGATAAGGATCACTAACCCTTTGCATACTCTCTGGACAGAGTTCACACGGTCACAAGTGCCCTGGATGTATGGGTTCCATGCTAGAAACTGTGTCAAGGACACGGGTGCATCATCGGTCGAGAACTTTGTTGCGAGACCCTCACTACATAGGATATTAACACTCTGTCACACGTGGGCGAGCTAGATAGAAGGCAATACCAAGTATTATGCCCGTAGATAACTTCTAGCTCACAGGGCTTTGGGAGGCATATTGCATCCTCAAAGAAGCAGCTGCTAGAGCCAGTGATATGCTCAAGTGTTCCAGAACTGACATTGTAATAATCAGATATATGGAAACACGGCAATCGGTCATCTGTTGCTTTGACAAACTGTCCATCGCAGGTATCTGTAGTAGCCGGTGCAGTGGGAACTGTAGTGGAAGGCGTGGTCGAAGTCGCCACAGTTGGCCGAATAAACAACTCGGAACCGTAGGTCGAAACTGGCAAAGACACAGAACAGAAGTTCTGGATTGACTTATACTGGTCTAGGAGGTAGTCTGTGAATTCGTCTTTTGGGGAGATTGACCGACATAAGTCGCCGCCTCCATATTTGGACAAAACACTCGCTGCATAGCTATGTTTTTGAACCATAGTTAGAAACAAGTACCTTTAGAGTGATGAAACAAGCGCTTACCAAGGTCTTGTCATACAGGCGCGTGATATCCTTCATTTCGGGGGTGATGAAAGCGGTGGAAAACCAGGGGTCGTTGCACTCTGGCGGCATCTCATTCTCGTCTTCATTATAACATGCCAGTTCGGAGTATCTGTTTTCGCGTCAGCTGTCGTCCATGATACCCGGTGAGCCTAGTTATCTACCGTATGTAGTCACTGCCTTGCCAGTACTGAGACTCAACATAACACCAGTTTGACGCACTACAGAAAGCTTTTAGCAACTACCATGGTAGGCCAAGTAGAGTATTGATGGGCTTTCAACGGCATACCTATCCCGCTCACAGACAAGCTCATGGCCCTGCAGCCAGTTTGTTGGTATCGATTTCGCCAAAAGGTATCCCCCCTGCGATATCAAAGTCTCCCCATCGCACTGTTTCTCTACAGCCGCGAGCCAGGAAGTCAACGAGCTTGCGCACCCTGCGGTACAAAGCGTTGTGACATTGGATTCAGTCCAAGCTATATGGCTCAGTAGTCAGCGTCAGCCCCGACATCAACGTAGAACATGTGGGGGAAAGTTGGTCACCGAATTGTTCTGGATTCCTGGCGGCCCGCGACGCCGTCTGTCTATCACAGAGTATTGTTTGGTTTCTGAGTTGCTTTATTAGCATACGCTCGCCGCACAAGAAGCAGAGAGGTGGAGTCCTACAACGCCGCGAGGCACTGATCCGATAGACTGTAGGCCTGCTGTACAAACTGCAGCTCTTGTCCATCAAAGTAATGGAAAGTACCCTGGACTGAACTGCTGAGGCAGAGCCACAGGCTCAGAACGCCCGTAACAGACAAGGACAACTTTGGCCCTATGTATTGCATGACTGCAGTGCTTGCGACCCAGCGGTTACAGTTGGGTAAACAGCGGACAGCCAGCGGAGGATTTATGACCGCTAGGATGCGGCATTTATGGAATCGTACCTTGCATTTCGGAGTCTCTTACTGCTTCAGGGAGAGATCGCCTGTGCCACTGTCCTCCGGCATCATCGGGGGCCCTAGTATTACTCGTTAGTGCAGGGGCCCAGACCAGCCAAGTCGAATCATGGGATAAGACAATGGGTTAAGAAGCTCCGCGACCAGCAGTGTTAAATAGAAGGTAGGGTCGGGCTGTCACAAGGTCCAGCAAGGCCGGTTGGCAAGAGCAAAGATGCATGTCTATCGTGCCACTGCAAGTGCGCTGGCGGTAGCGACTGTTGTTTCTGGGCTCAACACCCACAACAACAGCGCTGTCTACAAGTCTTTGTACTCCCTTCATTCCAACTCCACCCCGGTATTTCGCAATGTGTCTGGTGAGTCGGCGAGTCCCTTGGTCCGTGTGCTCCAGGGCTCGAACACGGACACCCGTTCTCGGGTAAAGAGAGATGGCTGAGAGCTCCCTGTCGGGACCTGTGCCCCCGGAACTCCCTGTGCCAATGGGGCTTGCTGCAGTAAGGTGCGATGACCTTATCTTGTCTTCTTTTCCATGTCTCTGGCTGATTTGTTCTTAGGAAGGAATTTGCGGATTCTCGCCCAACGAATGTGGCACCGACACCTGTATCTCCGACTGTGATGCAAAGGCCGAATGCGGCCAGTACGCCTTACCAGAGTCTGCAACGTGCCCTCTCAACGTTTGCTGTTCAGAGTATGGTTTCTGCGGAACGACAAAGGTGAGACTCTATTATTCTGTTAGAGTATCTCATTCCAGACAAGCAGTCACTAATACACCATTCTCAAAAGGACTTTTGCGGGACTGGCTGCCAGAAGGGATATGGTGGCTGCGGCGATGTGGAAGAGCCACCTTGCGGTGGCCAAAGCATGTCGCGGACCATTGGATACTATGAAGGATGGTGTGTCGAGAACTTCTTCCTCGCTCTGGAGCTCAAGCTTACGCGACATATTCAACAGGTCATCCACGCGAATCTGCGACAAACGGCTGCCGTCGGACATTGACCTTGCGCCTTTGACGCACCTCAACTTTGGTAAGACCGTCCGCGCTGGGTAAGACAGGCTGTACACTGACACGCAATAAGCATTTGCCTTCTTTCATCCCACCACGTTTGAGATGCTGCCTATGAGTCCAGGTGATGAAGCTCTGTACCCGGAGTTCACTGGTCTAAAGTCCAAGAAACCGTATGTCCGTAGGGTTCGTCCATTGACCAAGCTGATCGAGTTTCTGTACAGGTCGCTCAAGACATGGATTGCTGTTGGGGGCTGGAGTTTCAACGTAAGAAGATCAGCCGGCCTTGTTACTGGCAGTCTTTCTGACTGATGTTCTTCCCAGGATGCTACCAATGTTCCCAACACTCAGACAGCCTTTAGCGACATGGCAAGTAGTCCTGAAAACCGCCAGACCTTCATCAACTCCTTGCGCCATCTCATGCAGACCTGGGGCTTTGACGGTGTCGACCTCGACTGGGAAGTAGGTCTTTTGATCTTTCAGGACGGGAAACGAAAGAGCGTTGCTAACCGAATATCAGTACCCCGGAGCCGATGACCGCGGTGGCACCCCTGAGGACACCGAGAATTTTGTGCATCTCCTTCGAGACATGAAGAGCGCCTTTCAGGGCGAGTACGGCATCAGTGTCACCCTGTCAGCATCCTATTGGTATCTGCGCTGGTTTGATCTGCAGGGTATGCAAGAAAATCTCGACTTTTTTTCAATATCATGACATACGATATCCACGGGGTGTGGGACGCCTCCAACCAGCACACCGGCCCGTACGTCCTTCCCCATACTAACATCACCGAGATCAAGCTGGGGCTTGATCTCTTGTGGAGGAACGACGTTGATCTGTCTCGAGTAAACTTTGGGCTGGGATGGTACGGCCGTTCCTTTACTCTTCAGGATCCCAGCTGTGACCGTCCTGGATGCATCTTCAGCTACGGCGGTAAACCCGGGGGGTGCACCAAGTCTTCAGGGACCCTTTCAAACTCCGAGATCCAGCGGATTATCACAGAGTATGACCTGACTCCTACCCTGGATGCGGAAGCCGCCGTTAAGTGGATCTCATGGGATACCGACCAGTGGGTGTCCTATGATGACGGCGAGACTATCCAGATGAAGATAGCAGAAGCCGGCAAACTCTGCCTGGGAGGCGTGTTGATATGGGCCGTGGACCTCGATGATTCCAGCCATACCAGCTCGAATAACCTGCTTGGTGTCGGAACCGCAAACGGTGTTTCTCCCACAGATGCACAGACCTTCAGAGACCAAAAGGAAGCCACTGACCGGGCGGCCTCCATCGCCAACTCTCGCTACTGGACATTCTGCGGAGGCCGGTGTATACCTCACAGGCATATGCCAAAGGGCAGGTTCCCAACATCCACGGCGACGAGTCGTGTACGGATGATACTGTTCGCACCTTATGCTGTGCGCCTGGCACAACGATGGGTACTTGCTCATGGCATGGCTGGAACGGGGTTGGTTTGGCCTGTTCGACCGAGTATTGTCCCAGCGGCAAGGAAATGATTGCCATGAACAGTGAGTTCCTCCATCCCTAGCCACGGACCTTTTGAACACTCTGACCCATATAGCCAATTCATACGTCGATGATCCAGATTTACAGGTTAACAACAACCTCACCTGCACCGGTACGTGGCTGATTCGATGATTTATCGTTTGGTACTCACTACCCCCCCAGGTGGAGCCCAGTCATACTGCTGTTCTGGATTTGTGCCATCCCAAATTGCCAACACCGACAGCCTCTCCTTGCTAGGCGACTATCGGGTAGTCGAGGAAGGCGATCAGGACCTCAGTGCAAGACTGATACTGATGCCCACCGGGAACTCCAACAAATTGGCGTGTCATAGCTCGGTCGTGGCCTCGGTGCTAAGTATTTTCGGTAAGTGGTATCTTTTCTCCCCTTTACAGCTCGAAGGCTCCATGGCTGGGACATCCTAATGCGGATTCGTCATTCCATAGGTGGAGTTAGCTTTCTGGCAGACATGATCCTGGCCGTGGTGACCGCGCGGACCTGTGCCAAACCGCCAACCAAGGAACCGGAGAAGGGCAGTCAGCCTCACAGTTTCCAGGACGACGTTATAAGACGACTTGGTCAGGGAGCTGCCGGAATAGGCCAACAAAATCGCCCGGATAGGCCTAAACAGAATGTGCCCAAGAAGACGAAGAAAAAATACGGCCGCTATACGCCGATGCAGTATAAAAAGGGACAAAAAAACTGCCAAGTCACATACGAATGTAAATGTGGCGAAGGCTTTGACGAGGTGCGTGTTCTACATAACCAATGTTGATGGTATGCTAAGCTTTCATTGCTATGCAGATCTGCGACAACATGCGCTGGGCGATTGAACAGGGGCTTGGAAACCAAAGGGTCTACCACAAGGATCCCGAGGGTAGGGATAGGGGTCCAAACCCGGACGGCGAGGAGCGGGAATCATATCTCGACGGCTGGTACAAGTCTCGCCATCCAGACTTCCGCCAGAATGCAATCCGACCCCCCTCGTGGCCAGGAACAAAACGTGATCCGCCGCGCTGCAATATGTAGGTACCAGTCAAACGGATCCATTTCATACCCAGACACAAGCTAACCTTGACCGTGTAACAGAGAAGAATTTCCGTTTGCGTCACTAATAGAGGCCAAGGGCGGCGGGTACCAAGTTCTTCGTCTTGTGAGCGCCAAAGTTAACAGTCTGCATAGTAAGCTTTTCACATCATGGCACGCCCAGATAGAGACCCTCGGATCCTGTTGCTGATTATGGTTGTCTTTTCATTTAGGCAGTGACTGGGGTACCTGGCTGGCTGCAATCTTCAACCCCTGTAAAGCCCTCCGAGAAGAGCAGGGAATCGTGCCTCCAGAGCCCCCAATTACCATGACATGGTCACCCTTTGAGGAGGGAGATAACCGAATCAAGGCCAATGAAGAGCCCCCTCATAACGCCGCTCCTCATTTCATCGAGGCTTACGGGGTATGTCTACTCAGGTCCGTGACTACGATGCATGAAAAAGACTGACTCTCCTCCAAGTTTAACTCCCAAGGTGACCTTGAATGTTTCCGTAAGTCATGCAGCACGTTCCTTACACTCCAAGTACCATCTGACATGTTTCGTCGACCAGCAACCTATTCTTATGACGCGGGAAATGGTGAATCCGTCACCAAAACCCTGACCGACTATGGCTTCCGCGCACACCCCAAAGACCCGTAAGTTCCCACAGTGTTGGCACTTTTCTGCACCTTCATGCCCGACATTCTCAGTCCCATTGTGTCCAGTCAACTGACCATTTGCCCTTCCTCCCTCGCAGTATGTTCCTCGCTCCCTACAACTACCCCATGAACGACTACAGCGGGTTCTTCCCCACTACCGACATCAGACCCCATGAAATCGATTCCATCGACTGGCTAAAGATTAAGCGAGATGTAACCCTCGACGTCCTGAACCAGGATCTGCCCCTTTCCGCTATCCAAGACGTCGAGAATCTCGAAGAGGCATCGAGGCTTGCAGATGCAGCGGCGCTTAAAAGCACTTACTCTACAGAGGCGATGCCAACAGATGCAGCAGATTTCTCGGTACCCATTGGGACGGACTCGGCTAGCCCTGGAGCTGGGAGCAGCTGGCATTCTGGAACAAAACACCATGTGCCTACTGAGACGGGAGTGCCCGAAGTCAAGTTGGATGATGGTGACGACGACGGCCACATGATGCGAAGACGCAGGCAGCACCTGCAAGAGCATCAGCGTGGGCATGGCCATGGACATTACTAGAAGGAGATGGACGCCAGGCCGAAGCATTCTTGCGTCAGGCCACTTGGTCCCCAGCGGGGAGATTGCAGCGCTCATGGGTTTCACAGAGGGGTCCAAGCTATCACAGGCCGTGGCCTACAATGGTAAAATATGGTGATCGAGTTTGCTCTTGACCGTGCAAGTCCAAGGACGATAGAGGGTGAGAGCTCACGTATATGAGTCGGAAAAGAAGAATCAGCCTCCTTCAATTTAGCTTTCCCATCTTGTTTGTCATACTTGTTTTATATAACCTTCCGCCATCAAAGTACAACATTGTGCAACCTACTATTTATGCCACAGGTTATAGCCCATAGAAAAAGTCCCAAGGGTCTCGACTTCTGCGCCATTGCGGCTAAGCGCGCCGTGTTAGTTGATTATTGTTTGATATCTCGAGCACCCACGTATGCAGTTCATCACACGCCGTTGGGGATTGATCCTGAACCGTGACTGACCAAACTCTTCGCGGGCGGACTTTGAAATTTGTGCGAACATGGATACTTAAGGAACTTCGATTCCCACAGCCTTGGTAAATATCATTGTATTGTCGCTGGAAGTCTGCCATGCCTACCCTAGTCAGCCATACACCTGGAGACTTTAGTAACAGGAACATTGTGGCGTGGCTACCTTATTTCACAAATATCAATCACTTCCTATGGGTTATGCCCCCTCGGCTCGTGAACTATGTCCCATGCATGTTTGTCGTCACCTAGTCGAGGATTGGGATTGAGGTGACAATGGCCCTTTTGTGCTCGCGCGATTCGTCGCGGGTCACCACTTGTTCCACGTATGCTATATTATTACCAATGCCTAGCGGCAAACTCCGTCGCCATCGTCCGGCAAGGCCATGCGCACGTTGAACTTGAGTCGGGTCGTGGTTTGCCGGCCTGCGGGGGGTGTCGTGCTGCGAAGCTACCATGTCGAGGAGGGATGCCGTGCGACTATTGTCGTGGAAGAAAACACGAATGTATTTTTGCTGGACAGCCGAAAAGCGACGCATTGCACTTGTCGCAACGCGCAGAGCGTCAAACATGATCACCAGTCAAATTCTACGGACAAGAACATGGACATTAACGCACCGAGTCTCGCCTCACATGGTAGGAGCCCACCGGCAAACAACAACAAGAAGATCGAGCACTATATTCATCTCCACTTGTTGCACTTCCACCAACACTGGCCGATCCTTCATGGTCAAACTTTTGAGGTCTACGGCTCCCCTTCCCGGATAGCAAGGACCTGTACAACGCGGCTTGGAACGAAAAACTGTCGCGATTTCTGCAGGCCGATGGCTGAACTCGGCCGGGACGACTGGACGGGAGCCAGGAGACCAGTTGGATCTCCAATGCGAGACAGATGGTCAATGCAAGTATGGATTTGCAGTAGATCTAATTTGAAAACACAAGCATGACGAGCGCGGAACGCAATATGGTCTGAATTCTGCTTATTCTTCTTCCTGTTACAAACAAGCCGCTACCCAAGCATACTGCCCCAAACCATGACAGCAGCCAGACCACCAACACTGTCCACCCCCCACTGCCCCTCAACAAAAAACCGCAACTGCAAGCCTTTCTTCACATACCACACACCGTACCGTTCACCATGCTTGAAGTCGCCCGGGTGGTGTGTCTCCTCGCCCTCGGCCTGCCCAGGCTCCAGAGTCTCAACGCGGAGCGATATACCAGGTGCTAGGAATGCGGCCGAAAGGAGGGTTTCAGATTCGGGCCAAACCTTTGTTGCTGCGGGCAGTCTCTCCGCCGTCTTCTCGCCATCACTATTCTGATCCGCACCAAGCGCAGGGACTTCAATTGCAAAAACCTCCACACCTGGCGGAGCAAACATCCTCGTCCCGAAGTCCTCAGCTAGCCATCTTCCCACGTCGAAAAAGACATGGTTCCACATGTAATAGATCTGGTCGCGCCACGGCGTATGGACGGTGACCTGATCGTCATCCCTGGGCAGTCTCTCGCGCTCGTCGATTAGGACACCTCGGACTTCTTCAGCCCAAGCCTCGAAGTCGCCGGCAGGCGGGTTGGTGCAATCGGGATTCTCGCGCTTGAGGCCCCAGCCGTGGACCAGGAGGTGTGTTACAGTAAACTGGGCGAAGTCTTCGGTAAGCATGAAGGTAATGCGCCGGATTCCGGGGTTTATTGTTGGGGTCAGGTCGGCGAGATTGAGGGTTGAGATCGTATGCATTTTGGGTTGGTGTTCAAGGTGGATGGTAATGAGGTAGCAAGTAAGGAGATTGTTGGAGAACTGAAGGGGTATCATGCGCAGGTGAGGGGTTTTTAACACTGTTGATTTTCAGCCCCCAGACAGTGGACACTCGAAGTTGACTCATGTCTGAGCTAATGCATGTCTGCCGTTAGCTCGCTTAACTCATGATGGGAAGCGGAAATTGGCGCCAGTTTTGCGGGATGATGTATTAGAAAGCTTGGTGGTTGTAAAGAAGCAATCGCCTATGAGGTATTAAGAAATGGGCCCAGATAGATCTCAAGTTAAAGATTGCAGTAGGGCCCAGATAGACCTCAAGTTAAAGATTCCATTACAGCCGGTGGGGTATCAATTTGCCCTATGAAACCTGCCAAGACACCCTAGAACTCACTTTTTGATTATATGACTCTGTGAGGAGACTATCCCAAAGTAACATCAGGATAATATAAGGGAAAAATAGGGGTAGGTTAACCACCTACTTTTAATAAATATAAACTTTAAATACTCTATTAGAAAGCTTATTTTATATAGATTATAATAATTATTTTAGTTTTTAAAAAAGTATTATTTATAAAAAGTTATAAATATTTAAAATTAGGAATAAACACTTTCTACTCTTTTTTTTAGAAATAAAAATTAAAAATTAAAAAAAAATATATTTTAAAAGCTAGAATAAAAAGAGAGTACTATCCTACAGGTATTAGTAAAAGTAAGTTG